>JANHFX010012030.1:0-46246 GCA_027560015.1 Chloroceryle amazona | reverse complement strand
GACTGGCGGTGGCGTGGTGGAGGAGGCGCCGAAGCGAAGCCGGGGGGTGTTCGGGGTGCGAGTGGGCTTGTGGCGGCCTAGAGAGAGGCGTCTCTGGTCTCCTTCCAAATCCCCGAACGGCTTTCAATTCAAAACGTCACTGATGGAAAGCAGGCCTCTGTAAGGGTGCCTGCGAGCAGGGCCTTCTGCGGGTATGCACAGGCATGGATTAAATTGGCCTTGAAAGTCTGCTTTGACGGGATCTGTGCCGCTGAAAATGGGAGTGAGAGAGGTGAGAGTGAGGCAGAAGAGGGAGTATGTCTGTGAGGGTGCAGTGCAGAGAGGAAGAGGAGTACAAATTGCTGCTTTTTGCGGGGGGAGATTTATGTTGGGGGCACACTTCAGAGCTCAGCTTTCCGTTCTGACTGAGAGCTGCATGTGATGGCAGTTTAATATTAATCTGAGTTTGAGATCTAAGTGTATGATGTGGCAGGAATTGCCTGGGGAAGGGCTAAGGTCGCTGTGGTTGGTGTGATGAAACAGCTTTATTTTGTCCACCTGTGTGTGTCTGCAGATTACTTGAGGCTACTTTAAAAAACAATGGCAGGAAGGTTTCCTCTTGAACAGATGAAAGTGGATATGGAGAATTTTTTTTTTAGTAAAAGTCATGATGATTTTTAACTAGGCTTCTATTGGGATAGGCACACTGGCTTGGAAGAACCTTCATGTTGATGATGTCTAATACAAAAAGCTGAGGAGAAAATTTTACGGATAAAATGAGACTTTTAATGCAGACGTGCTTTAAATTCAGGTGATTTGGACTTGTAGTCATCTAAACCAGACTTTGTGCTTAAAATTCAAGGTTGCTAATCTTCCTTAGGGCAGAAGCTGTCTCAGTGGTTGGTTTTGTGTTTTGTTTTTGGGTTTTTTTTCAGAACAGAGTAGAGTTGCAGGTCCTTAGGTTTCTGCAGACTTCCCTCGTATATGTGTAGAAGAGCACTTATAAAATGTGTTGTGTATCAGTTCAAGGTTATGTGAATGCTCTTGTGCTTTGTCTGATTGACTCTACTATTTACTGAAAATTTTCTGGTGCCCTAGTGTCCAGGTTTAGGGCTGGGCTAGCCTCTAGATGAATGACAGATGCTCTCTGTTCACGCATTTCCCTTCTCAAAGGGGAATAAGGGAGAGAGAATTATAGATTGGAAAAGAAAGCTAAAAGGGCTTTAAAGAAAATAATAACGAGAAACCAAAATACAAATTTATCCAAAACCAGTATCAAACCCAACCCCCTGGTGGCAGTTGCATGATCAGTGATGCTGAGGTGCAGACCCAGGCTGGACACAGCAGCAGATGGGAACCAGATTCAGGAGCTGGATTCTGGAACTGGCTTCAGGAGCGCACGGGTCATCATCAAAGGCAGGATGGACAGCCATTGAAGAAGAGACTTGACCCTTGTGACCCCTCAGCTTTACACTGAACACACCGTACATGGGACGGATCCCTCGCTGGTCAGTTTGGGGTCACCTGTCCTGGCTGCTCCTCCGTGCAGGTGCCACCTCTCACTGCACCCCAACGTGGGGCACAAGCTTGAGCAGTGACCTTGGTCTGCCCAGGAGCAAGCAGAAGCAAGAGCCTTTCTGCACATCCCAACCCCTGGCAGTGAGTCTGAACACGGAGCGTTATCACTGCTGGGAGCAGAGACTGTCTGTGAAAATCTGCTGGTAACTTCAGACCGTGCAGTCAGTTGGAAGAGACTGGGCTGGAAACTGAAGCCTCTGAGCAGAACCAGTTATGTTACCAGGACACCCAGTATTCTGTGCAAGTTGCATGTGTAAGGTGATTTCACCTGGTGTCACAGCATTTAAGACTTGTTGATGTGCCTATTCAATAGGTACAATAGAAATCTATGCCAGTTGTTTTCATTCATTTAGTTGTAGTAGTAAAACTTTATTCGTCAGCGTCTCTTGTGTCTTGGTTAACATGTGTCCACTTTTGTTTTCAGTGAAGTTTAGTAGAAGGGAATACAAAAGAAACCTCTCATCTCTTAGGTTCCAGACCTACGTTTAGAGATGTGGAATAACAAAATTTAAGGTAGTAGGGTAGAACAAATTAACTACAGATTTCTCCACAAGCTTGCCAGTGCGTAGGCAGTGTGGGAACTTTGATGGAACAACCGCTTCTCTGTGCAGACGGGACAACAAACCTCTCATGCTCTCAGTGTCTGCAGGAGTGACAAAGATGTAATGCTTTTGGGAAGCAGAGAAAATGTTAACACTTTCACTGTTAAGTGAATGCTGATGGTTCTCAAATGTGTTATTCTTGCCAGTTTGGAAAGAGCTGATAGTTCCTACTCTAGAAGGTGATCTGTGCAGCTCCTAAATAGCTGTCTAATGGCATTTGAATCTTTTTTCCTTTAAGGGAGCTCTGAGTGTTGCCAGCTAACCATGGGCTGATGTACGCTGACTAAGATTCCCAAAAATACTTGAGAGCACTCTCTAGAGACTCTGTGCTTTGCATGTGCTTTGCATGCACTGGTATTTGCTTAAGTTCCATCTTTCCCCCTTCAGATTAGGGAGCTAGATATTTGTCAAGAACAAAAACTAGCAGCTGTTAGGTGGACAGAACCTTCTGACATAAATCTGAAGAAAGTGTTCCTGTTCTGGGATGGAAAGGAAGCCAGACACCAAGCACAGCTCATAACCTCTGTTTCTAGCCTTAAAGTTGGACTAAATATCTGACAGTTGCACTGATGTGCAAAATTATTGCTGGAATTCTAAATTTCATTCTTAATTTTGGCTTTGTTGGACTAATTTACCTCTTACGAATATTACCATAAGGGCCTGATGTTTTCAGTTTGCCTACGGCCCTTCTAGATTATTCATAATGTTGAACCATGGTGTGTTTGTATTTTTCTAAAAGATTTTGCACAGATAAGGAATCTGCATTGGTGATGTTGCCAAAAAATGAAAATGCAGTTGTGTGCTGGGTGTGATCAGGTGGATGCATACATGTGATTTCAAGGTAATAAACCTAAACTTCAGGGTGATACTTCTGTAAATTTAGACTGTCTTGTGTTTGGAAATGCTTAATCTTTTTTACATCACATCTTCTTTCTTGGGCATTTGTACTTAGTGTCTGCAGCACTAAACACTGCATTATTCTTCAAGAAGTTTATTATATTCCTGATTTGGGAATGATGCTCATCTTGCTGGTCTTGTTTTTACCAATCTGTTACAGGGTTCAAAAAAAAGTCTTAATTGTCTTAATTGACTCTTTACTTTCAGTGCTTAGAACTCGAGATGATTGTGAGTGAACAAACAGCTCACACTGCTAGACTAGCTTGGGTAGTTAAAAGGTTGGTTGTCACTTCTTTGTCAGTCAGATAACTCAAGTGTCAAAAATATGCCTATTAAACTATTGGATCTCTGTGTGAAATGCTTCTATGCCACATATGACCTTGAATATAAAAATTACTTTGTGATATTAAAAATTCTGCTTACAATATGGTGATTTCTCAAAAGTCTGTAAAGCTTCTAATTAAGAATGTCAGCATTCTACTTGTAGCAGCAATTATAAAATATTGTAAGGGGCACAAGTGCTTCTTAACACTTTAACTTTGCTCTAGTCTCTCTGAAACTCCAATATTGAGTGAAATTTTCAAATCAAAATGTTCTTTTCAAAGGGATTTTCAAAATCTGATAGTATAAGAAAATGAATTATCCTGCAGCTCCTGATAGCTCACCGGATTTTGTTTCAGGACAACTTCTTGTAGGCTCTTTTCTATTTAGAGGTCCTAGTACAGACGGCAGAAAAAAAGTATTTTTAAGAAGATAACCCTTTCTAGATGCCTGACAACTTGCCAGTAGATGGATGGGTTTTTCTAGAAACTTGCTCAGTTGGATTGTTTTATAACACACATGAAATAGTACAACAAATAGCTCCCCCTTCATAGATGCCAGAGAAAAACAAGAAAGCTATAGATTGATAGCTGTATGGTTAAGATAGCCCAGGTAATTAGCACTTAGTTACTGTGGCCTGCTGAGAAAATTGCCAGGAGTGGCAGTGCTCTGGTGTTTGTGGAGCTGGCGAGCTCTGAATCCCATCCTTTGGTTACGTGCTGTCCAGGGTGGGAAGGGTCCTTGTCATTGCCTGAAGTGCCACATGAACTGAAACTTAACAAGATCTGCATGTGTTATAAGCATATGGACTCCTGCAAGAAATACTTACTCTTAAGTAGTATGTTAAATCTTTTGTGTATTGCAGAGCTGCTGAAGATGCCTATGCAAGATGGTGCTTTATAAACTCTCTAGCTGTCTTAGCTGACAGATACATCATCAAGAGTCTGGGTTTTGGGGTGGTTGTTTTTTTGAGTAGCATTATGTTTAGCTGCTGATGAAGTGCTTTTAAGTCATTTGTCACTCAACCTATTGTATTGCAGTAACAGTATTAATTGCTATTCACCGTGGAAGCAAGGAAAGTTTGCTTTTCTCCTTTCTTTGGGAGGCGGTAGTGGAGAAATAGTTTTTGATACAATGTTGAATGTACTTCGGAGGTAACCCCCTCCTCCACAGTAAAGTCAGGCAGTCATCTACTCTTGGGCTGACAAAATGGGTCTACACAGGGGCAAAAGCTGCATTTTCCACAGTCTTGGAGAAGATGACAGTTCATTTTCCTCACCACTTGGGTACCTGTTACCTTTTTTGCTGTCTTAAAAGTCAGACAGGTGGAAGGAGGAGTCCTTTACCTTGCTGTCCAAATGTTTCTGTGTATGTTCTGTTCCAAGGTACTGTTCCTTTCTCCTTGGGATGTAATTTTTTCTTCAAATAAAACCCAATGAATGTACTAAACAGTTCTGTCTCTTCTCATATAACTTGGCAGGGAGAGTGTCCAGCAGCTGAAGCATTTTGAAGTCTGACTTCAGTTGCTTTGCTTCTGTCAAGGTTTAGAGGCTGGGCTGGCCCCTAGACCTATAACGGACACACTCTGTTAACCCCTCTCCCTTTCCAAAGGGGAAGAGAAAGTCACTACTACAGCTTTCAGTGTGTAGGCTAAAGCTGCTGCATTGTTCCTCTGAGGTGTGGCTGGGTATAAAGTAGGACTTGAGTTTCTGTAGACAGTCAATGACTTCTCTGTATTTGTATTCTTAGATTACTTATCTCTCTGAAATTTGAAAGCAAGGTATCTTGATTTGCTCTCCTATTTCTCTTGCAAGGCTATGGCTGCTCATCTGATATGGACAGATTCTGGCCTGAAAAAACCTTAAGAACATGCTGCTTAGAGCTATAATAAGCACTAAATCTTGCATCACTCACTATTTGCAGGAGAGAGATTTAAGGAAAACAATTAGCATGAGATTAATCTGAGGAGGATGTGCAAAACAAAAGCAGTGTCTGCTCATGGGTCCACTGTTATTAGCTTTCTTCTGGTCATTCCATGGAACTCAGAGGGGCTTTGGGTTTTGGGGGTTTATTTTAGTGGGTTGGTTGGTTTGGTTGGTTGGTTTTGTTGTTTGGTTTTATTTGTTTGTTGGTTGGTTTTGTGTGGGTTTGGTTTTTCTTAGCATTTTTGTTGTTGCTTTTTTTTTTTCTTTACACTTGTTGAAGTTGTGCATGTTTGGCTTAGAGGAGAGAGTAGGCAAAGATGATCATTATTAGATGAGAGGTATCAAAGAGCTGTAATCTTTCATGTGACATCCGATCCTTCCATTAAAGACACTGGAAAATAGAACACCTGATGAATTTGAAATCTTTTGGATAAAGGCTGCCCTACAAGACTAGGAAGAAGTAGTTAAGGACTATTGCAGAAACAATGATGTACTTCATCAGTTAATCGGCTCATACAGGTTTGGGTTGTTTTTTTTTTTTTAAGGCCCTTGAAATAGTAGTTTAGAAGTGATGGTTAAGATAGGAGACTTTGGATAAGACTCAAACTGTTCTTCTATTATTTGAACTGGAGTAGAAGAGTCCACAGTGACTTGTACTAAGTGCAAATAGTGCCTTACCCTGCTGAAGGGAGTGGAACTGCACAGTGTGACGATACTGTTCAAGGAAATGACTACTTCGGTGCCCTTCAGTCAAGGAAGGAGGAAGAACTGCTTTATGTAGTAGCCTAACCTTGCACTTCTGTTTTTTTCTTTTCTTATTTTCTTAGCTGCAATCTTCTCTTTTGTTAGGAGGCATGTTGTTTTGTCAGCTAAACTGCCAAATAGATGTTTTATGTGTTGTAAAGCCACTCCAGTCTGAGCTTCCAGTGAGCTGTCAGCTCATTTGGGGAAAGATTTGGTCTTAAATAAGATCCTATTACCTAGTCACTCCTCACTCTTTCACCATTTGAGATGTGTTGTTTGTAACCTGCGATGCCCAAAAAAACCCCAAAAACATGGTAGACACCTAAAAGTATTAAACCTGTATTAAATTGCTGCAGTTAGGGTATCCAAATGGTGATAGGATTTGGAAGGTGCTGCGTGCTCTTTTGCATGTGTTTTCCTTCCCTTGTGCGGACAAGGAGTTAATGGATTACTGGATTACAGTAAAGCCTGCGACTCCCTGCTGCTTCATGGCAAGTGTTACAGGGACAAATGTCTAGAAGCATATTGGCTGAAAAAGTCTATTCTGTGGTTAGTAGTTCATTTACAGTGCATATATAATATTAGAAAATGTAACCTAGAGAGTTCTTAAATGTAGTCAGTAGGTCACTGGTCTCTCTGTCTGTAGTAATGGATATCTAATCACAACAGGATGTCCCAAAGCACAACAGTCTTCAACTGCCTTTGTGCCATTCCAGATCTCCAGCATGCCAGACAGGCCCTTCTGTTTGTGCTGGTAACAGGATGTTGATGCAGCATTAAGAAAACTGCTTCTGGTTCTGCAGCCTTGAATTGGTCAGTTTCTGAACAAAACCGAAGCAATGTTAACATGTTGTGAAGGTTCAGAGTAGTTTCTTTGGATGAGTTGCACAGTGAGTTTGTAGAACCAGCATCCTCCTTCGGACGTTCCTAGGTAGACTTGGAACTCACCCCTCTATAATAGTACTGTAGATAGTTCAGCCAAATGAAGGAGTTGATGCAGGCAAACTGGCATAGTGGGAGGGCTGGCATACAGCCATCAGACCCCTCTCACATGTCACTGTCACCTTCTTCCCTCTTGGCTCTTGTCCCTGCTGTGCTAGATAACCAGCTGAGAGATTATGGTGAGGTGGAGGATGGATGGTTTACTTCATGAAGCTAACAATTGGCACAGCAAATGGCTAATCTGTACTCCAGCACTGTGAGTATCTGTCCTGCTGGCAGGTAAAAGTACTGGTTGAATTTTCTGATGTGAGATGTAAGTACTATAAAAGCTCTTTGACAAAGGCAGAAATGGATGCACTGATTACTTCTACGTGAATATTTTCCTATAAGTATTTGCACCATTTTTCCTGTAGAACTGCTAGTGTTTGTTATGATTTATGCCCCTTCTTTCAACCAGTTTCTCTGTCTCCTGATGTGACAGCAGGGTGTAGGAATGCAGGGTGGTCCCAGCATCATGCTTGTAAGCTGGTTTAGCAATTGGGAAGGCAAGTGGGTAATTTGCTTTATGCCAGCTAAAGAGTGTTTGAATGGTGATCTTGCTCTCTACCTGATTGTTCTGCTGCCTTCTGCTGGTGTTATGACTTGTAAAGCTGGTATGACTTACCTTCTGGATATTAAGTAACCCAATCCTGGTTTGGTCTGTTTGACTCCCGAACTGACCTGCAGCAGTACAAAGTAGTAGCAGGACTGTATGTGCCATGAAGAGACCTGTGCTAAGGAGCAGCCTGGAGTTCTTGTCTTTTAAGAAGCATAGCCTTGAATCAAATGGATTATGAACTATATCAACATATTTGTCTGAAAGGAAGCTAGTAGTCGTTTGACTGTGGTGCATCTTCCCCCTAACTTGCCAGTCAGTTAGATGCTATTAATGCAGAAGCTAATGAAAAACATAAACCAGAAATTCTTATGTTTAGAAAACAATGACTCGCAGCTCTCAAGGAAAATGTCTAATGTTATCTCTAAAACTGAGAATTTATCTTTTGTCTAAGAACTGTGTTGTTCCCAAGTAGATGTTCCACTATGAATTTTAGAGGAGACGCTGTTGCTCTTGGCCTTGGCAGTACTGGTATTACTGTGCTCCCTGTCCTGTCTTTGAGGCCTGTTTGGTAATTAAATGTGAACAGAGAGACCTGTTCTCTTAGACAAACAGCAGCGTCACAAATAGTAACTGACACGACTACTTGCTGTGAAGAAGCATGACAGAATGCTGGCAAGCTTGTTCTTACACTAATAGTGTCCTAGCCAATGTGCTTTATAATTCTTCATGCAAATAATGGCCCATCTATAACCATAGGATTGTCAGATGGCTGTGGGGCAGGGAAGGCGAAGAGGTAGCACAATGTAACAGTTCTGACTGGTGCAGAAATTAAAAAAATAAATTGAGTGAGCTCAATTAAACTGGCTTCTGGCCATAAGCAGATTGGAGCCAGATGGGTACTGGGAACATCTAAACTTTTGTGAAGCAATTTTTTTTTTTTCTTTAAATGTTGTCAAAACACCTGTCCCTCAAGAACTTGCCTGCAGAAATCTACTCTGCTCAGTGTTTGTGTAGACACTTGGATAGAAAAGCAGTTCTCTGTTCCTTTGGGAAATAAATGTGTATATTTGATCAGAAATACACCATACTCTAAATGCTTTGCATGAAAGCTAAGAATTTGTAGCAGTTCTAGTTAATCAGCACGCTGTGCTTTGTGCATCAGACTTGGCTTAGGAACTCTCCAGTCAGTGTAGCAACAGGTTAATCCTGATGGAGCAGCTCCCTGAGTGAGCTGCAAGCAGCCCAGTAATTCCAACCTTGAAGCACTCTCTTAGTCTTGCCACTCTGCTGCCAAGGTAGTATTAAGGTATGTCAGATGTTCTCTTCAAATGAACAGACTCAGCAGATCCCTTTCCTGTAACTTGTTTGCTTGTTCTTCTGCAGATTGTAATGCAAAGCTCCAAGCTGAGATATGGAAGTGTTACTCGTGCAGTACTGATGCTCTGGGCCTTGATTACTAGGGAGATTTAAGAGTGGCAGTTGGCTCTCTGAAGAGCTGGATGACTTTTGATGTTCCCTAGTCTATCTTTGTTAAACAAGTTGGTAATTAAAGATAATACTGTGCTGCAGACTGAATTTACCTTGCTTAATGAAGGCGGTAGGCAACACAGTGGAGTCTGAAGCCTGACAAGTGGACAAATGGAAGTAATTGCTCATAAGCACCTTGGACAATGTTGTGGCTGGGTATCTGTTTGCTCATGTACTTCCCTTGGAGAAGAGTAAGAGCAGTTGTGCTAGGGCTGCAAGGGTATAAGCAGTATATGTCTTTACTGCAAAATAACCAGCCAAAACTTAACTGTCTTGCAGTCACCTCTTCTAATAACATGTGATGGATATTTAATCATAGTCTTGCTAAACTGGAAAAAGCCAGAACAAGTGAAAGTGAGAAGGATGTGCCCTGAACTGATGCGGAACATAAACTTGCTCTGCTCTGACTTACAAAATGATGGTTAGAACAGTATTTATATGTAACAAGACATTTGTTAAGCCTCTCCAAGCTGAATAGCTTGACTACATACAGTATGTTTTGTTGGAATACAGTGCTGATAATTTCTTGAAACTGGGAGCTTTATAACAGCCTGGAAGCAAGGCAGAGCAATTGCCTTTGCAAGCTTTGAAATGTCAGCCTCTAGCTCTGCAGCACAGCACTCCTTCAATTGTCATCCATCCTGGTCTTTTCCTTTCAACTACCCTCGAGGTTACTTAAGTGTTTCTAATGATGGTAAGAATCAAATACACATGTAGAAATTATTCAGTATTACCATGGCTGAGTAGTGTGCTGAAAACTCTTCAGTTAATCAAACACATTAACAGCCTGGACTCACTCCTTTGCTTAGTGGGACAGAAGATCTAGCTAAGAATTGATCCTTGTTTTTTGATACTTTTATTTTCATTTTCCCTATACATTGAACAAAGTGAAGCTACCTGCCCCTGTGAGGTTTTGTTTACAGTAGAGGATGACAAAGCAGAACAATAAATTAGGTTTGAATAAGGTTACCATGTATGATAACAGCTGGAGTTCAGAAAATGTGTCTTCAGTTAGTTCATCCTGGTTTTAACTCCTGAATTATCCTAAGCATTGTTTTGTGCCTGTCCTCAGTGACATTTAACACCCAGTGCACTAGTGCTGCTCTCTAGCTGCGATTTCAGGCATGTGTAGACTGTGATGGGTAATAAAGAGACAGCTTAAGACTTAATCATTCAACTTGATTTCCAATGTATGGAGTTAAACATTTATCACCAGCAAGTTGCTGTGCTATTTCTGTTTGGCCAAGGTCTAGATGAGATTATATACTGCATTTAAAACAGAACAGCCTAAAGGAATTATTGAAAATGGGGTTGTTTGGGATTTTTTTTCATATGCTATGCAAGTTTTTAATTTGAATAAACCCTGATATGTGAATTTGCTCTTCAAAATGAGTATTCCTGTCAACTCGCTGCTACAGCTCTGTGCACACGGGGTGGGATTTTGACTTTTGTGCTGCTGAGGCTGCAATCTGTTTCTACCAAAGGTGCTGACTTCACAAATTCCTGAGGTTTTTTTAGTCAGGCTTCCTTAATGCTCTCTTGGTTGCTTAGGACACAACCCAGCTTCTAGCAGTAACTGGTCATCTGCAAGTGTAACGGGTAGATAATGCCACTTGAAAGGTTTGAGAGGTTTTGGTGATTTATTTTTTTATTAAAAAAAGCATTGGTTTCATCTTGGGTTAAGAAAAACTGGCTGACATGCTTACTCTTGCCCCCCCTGTTTTTAACATCAATGATTATTGCCATGCTTGTTGAGGTTAGAGAAACAGTTGTTAATAATTCTATGTAAATATTGCAATGTGCTTTCCTTACAAACAGAAATTAAAGACACAGAGCAAGGGGCTAGCTTGCAAATTCGGGTAACTAAATACCCTACTCTGGTGAGCAGTATCCCAGACTGAGGTCAGTGTTCTCAGCCCTGTTAATCTAAATGAAGTATGAAATCTCCAGACTCAGTGGTAATGTTGTAATGAGATGTGCTCTTCGTGTGGTAAAAGGGGAAAAAAAAAATAGTTTTAGAAATTAAAACTCTGATCTGGTATAGATGAAAATAAGGGAAATCATAGAATTGTAGACTGGTTTGGGTGGGAAGGGACCTTTAAAGTTCATCTAGTCCAAACCCCCTGCAGGGAGCAGGGGTATCTGCAACCAGAGCAGGGTGCTCAGAGTCCCATCCAACCTGACCTGGGATGATTCCAGGGATGGGGCATCAAACAGCTCTCTGGGCTATGTGGGCCAGTGTCTCACCATCATCAGTCTAAAAAATGTCTTCCTTCTCTCTGGTCTAAATCTCCTCTCCTGTAGTTTAAAGCCATCACTTGTTGTCCTGTCCCAACTGCTAAAAAGTCTCCCTGTTTTCTGATGGGCTCCTTGAAGTACTGAAAGGCCACAATAAGGTCTCCTCAGAGCCTTCTCTTCTCCAGGCTGAACAACCTTAACTCTCTCAGCTTGGCCTCACAGCAAAGGGGTTCCAGCCCTCTCATCATTGCTGTGGCTCTTCTGGACCACTCATCTGGGTGTCATCTGCAAGCTTGCTGAGGGTGCTCTTGATACCAGTGTATCATTTATGGATATATTAAACAGTACTGGTCCCAGTACAAACCCTGGAGGGATACCACTTGTTACTGATCTCCATCTGGGCATTCAACCATTGATCACTACTCCAAGTGCTCATGTGATGGTTTACAAAACTGGAGTGTTGTTTATTTACAGGAACACTAACCCTTTTGGTCTATATTCCTGTGTCACTCTTGAGTATGGACCCAGGAACAAAAGACTTGCTTCAGTCTACTCTTGGGGCTGTTATTATGGGCATATTAATAGAAACCTTTTTTTCTGCATCTTATGCAAGAATTGGATTGGGAAATGCATAACTCGTTTCTTTCATTGATTTAGACTCAAAAAAAAAAAATTACAAATCCGGGACTAATTTGCATTTGGTGAGGGATTCCGTAATACTTTACTATCCTGAGGCACTTGTTTCCTTGAGTTACTTAATCACCTTTTGCCTGGCCAGCTGTTAGATCATCTTTAGAACAGTGAAGGGCTAAGAGTCATTGGGCGACACAGGAGATTTGAAGAGGAATCTATAGTAGGATGTATAAATGCTGTGAGTTGTTGCGTTGCTTCTTGCACTGGCACGGTTGTAGTTGTGATTGAAGTGGTGTGGGGGAAGGCAGGAGGGGAAAGCAGGGCATCCGATCCCCACTACTCATTAAGTTGAACCATTTTCAAACAGGGCCAGGAAACTTTTATTCGTAACCTTGTGGTCAAATATAGATAATGAAGGGTAAAACAAGGTGTCTTTTCTGCTGCTAGTTGATGCTTTGGAAACCGTTGGAAAGTTTGTGTAGGTACAGGTCTGAATTTCCAACACAACTAGGTGGCCAGTCCTCCATTGCTGAAGCAGACTTCTTTCACTTTGGACAGTGCAAGTATTACTTGAATAATGTTGCATCATCAGAATTTTAACTGCATCTTCTTTCTCTGTCTAATGATTTTGCACTAGAGATTCCCATACCTATGCTTGGAATCAAAAGTTGCTAAGAAATTTAGACTGTGTAGAGAAGATTAAGGTGGTAAAATCCCCTAAAATGTGGGATTTAAGTATTTGTGGAGTGTTTGGTGTGTGTTTTGGGGGGGTGGGGGGTGTTGTTTGTTTTTTTGTTTTCCCAAGTAACTTTCATGGGACATGTTGAAAGTCTGAACGTATCTTGTGTGTCTAAGGTCTCCTAAGTCTTAGGGCTACTGGTAGCCTTTTACTGCTTTTCCTCTTCAGTGTCTGTTAATGTTTTTAAGCTGTTGGACTGAATGATCATTCAATAGAGAAACAGTAAATTGCCTTGTCCTTAAGGTGAGGAACAACACGATGTAGTTGTTCATAAGACTGCTCTTAGGAAACTTTCCTTCAGAGCACTGTCACCCTAGTAATCAAATTGGAAGTAAAATTCAGTGTTCACTTTCCAGTTAAAGGAATAGAAAACCCAAAACATTTGTGAAAGTAAGCGAGGCATCTCAAATCAATTGTACGTGAGTGATACTGTCTGAAGTCTGCAAAGCTTCTTGAAACAGGGAGGTTCTTTTAGGTCCTAAAATTCCCTTGTAAAGTGATGCTTTGTTACCTCTGATGCTTGCATTCATCTAGTCCTAGCATAGGAAAGTGAGAATAATAATTCCTCCTGATGTTTGCATGTTCATACAGCATGGTTGGGTGGAAAGCACCTTAGAGTGACAGAGGGGTCTACAAAGCATTGAATCCTGATATGTGTTCTTTTGATTTCAGGCAAAAGTAAAGAAGCGGAGATAAAGAGGATAAATAAAGAGCTTGCGAATATTCGGTCAAAATTTAAAGGTAAGTGACTTGATCATACTAAACTATTAAGTATTTCCTCATGACATTTTTCTGTGGGGTTTTGTTTTGCTTTTAAATGTTTAGACTTTTGTCAACTGCTGATGGAAACAAAGTGCTAGAGCAGACTACTAGAATAACTATTCAAAATGTTCTTTTAACTGCAGAACTTCCTGACAGGCCTGTGATTCTTGGCCATAACAGAAGAAAACTCCCTCCCATATCAAAGAATCGAGCTACTGTTCACAAACTTTTTCTAATACTTTGCCTCCTAACCATATGAATACTCAGCCTTTTTTCTTCCAGAAGGCCATGAAATACTTTGAAGAAACATGGGTGGATGTCACTATTTCCAGGAAGACAATCTGTTTAAACTTCTTCTTCCCCACTCCCTTTAAGGAAGTAATGGGTTAGGCTGTCTCCTAGAAGAATTAAGATAAAAATGTGTAGTTAACGAAGCCGTACATCTTGACTACTCCCATAAATGACAGCAATTCAAATTATTCATATTAAACAAACAATGTGCAGTGACTAATTCAGTCCTTGTGTGTTCCAAGAGGCAGCAGTTCACTTCAGAAAACACCACAGGGTAAAACTCCTGCTGTAACTGTACTCAAGTTGTTTATGTGGCTTCAAATATTAATGATTCTGAGGTGTAGCTGAGAGGTTTGAATGTAGTTCTACCCATAGTGGCTGGGGCAGGCATTCTGTTTAAATAGGGGGCTGTATGTGTAGCTAGATACCATGTGGAGGTCATATATATGTGGCTTCAGAATTTGCTGTATTCAGATTAAATCCATTTACCTTAATTATCTGCCCTGACTTAGACTAGTGTATCTATTTGGAATACTGAATGTGTTAAAACCTGAAATGACTTTCCTGAACTTCATGGGGATATCGCTTTAAAGTGATATGTCCCTTAAAGGCACCTGCATAAACTTGGGTGTCAGCAACAGCTTGGAGGGGGAAGGTCAACCACCATGCAAGACACTCAAGGAAAGTTAAGAAATTCTTTTAAATTCAAAGCCATCACGTACCTCTCTGTGAATGTTTTTCTCTTAGAAAATTTCAGGATACTTTATGCAGATTGGAAACTTCAGTCATAGGGGAACTGATGAAATCTTAATGGCTATTTTTCTAGGGTAACTAGAAACAGGAACTTTCATTTAGTCACCTCCCATTTCTGTCCCATTTTCTCAATTCCTTTTCATTGCAAAGCTTCCACTGGTGAGCTTGACTTCCATCTCCACCTCAGAAGTAGCAGGCTTTGCACAGTGTCTTCTCCAGACTGTGTTCTCTCACCTAATCCAAGTCTAAAACTCGTGTCCAGTTTCCAGACAGTGACCAAGTGATAATGCCTTCGTGTACTACGTACTGACACACACTGAGCAACGAGCATATAGTTCAAGGTTCTTCTGGAAACCTTCACAAAAATAACAACCATTTCCCTTAGTTCCAGCTGTATGATCAAAGTGGATCATCTTATTCCCTAGTAAATTTAAGCATAAAATTGTATCTTTGTAAAGCAGTTTAATCTCCAAGCAAAATCTATACTTGAGAAATTAAATATATCAGCTAAAGAAACTGAGCTTAAGTGTACAGAAACTTCTTAAACAGTTTTTAATTAAAGTTAATTGAAGTTTTTCATGTTACTTTCATCAATTTGATGAATTCAGTTGAAAGATAATCTGGACTATCGAGCCCCAAAGACTGCTTGTTTTCTCTCGGTCTGGTTTTTGTAAAAGTACTTGCTGTCAGATGACCCATAATGCTGCTCTCCACTGCTGCTGAAGTTCAGTTCATCACCTAAATTCTTTACTGAATTGTAAGGACGGGTTTTTTTCTAGAAAGCAGTATGCCTATTTGCCAGTATTAACAGTTACTCCATCTATGCCCTTCTGTTGTCAAAGACATCTACTTGTTAATGCCTAGCTGGAAACCTTGCTGCGGTCACATTAACATACATCTAGTTCTTCTAGAAACTTAAATTGGTTACACCACCTCTTTTTTTTTATCTTGATTTGGTTGATGAGCAAGCTTTAGTTTGTCTGTAAAACCTAAGCAATTTTTCACTAAGGAAACGGGAAGCTTTCCTCAAACTTAAGTCTTCAGTTGGCAGTGAAGGTCTGAAAACTTCTAAGGGCATAAAAAAGTTATTGAAGCTCCTATAGAACCTTGCTGCCTACCGTATGTTCCAGTAGGTATGAACATGCTGTTGTGAAGGAATGCCATAAGGAATTGTTGAAGAGTTCATAATGGTTAGGGCTGTTTAAATAGTGACATATATTCTAGTCCAGTTCTTACTGTTTGCCTGTGGTCAGATCCTATTCATATAGGAGCAGTTAGTATCTTGCTTGCTCCTTACTAGCCCAAGTCCTTAATGTTTGCACCTGACATGAAAAGCTGTACTCTACCAGCTGAGGTGGGGAAACCAGGCTCAAACCTCTCTGCCATATGAAAGTGAAGCATTCTTGGAAAAAAAATGATGGCTTATGAGTTTTGAGTAACACAAGTTAAACTCCATTTGGGTCCATCCGCACCCGCTCACCAGCATGCTTCTGTAAACTTGTGTGCAATAAGTGAATCCATGAATTGTTTGGGTACCGTGGCAATCAGTGCAGCCTTTAAGTGCTCACAATATTTATGCCTTGTGAGTGTCCTTACTGGTAAAGGGCAACAAAGCCTTTGTGGTGATCACAGAACGAACACTGACACAACTTGGTGTTTTGTAAATGTCCATCATCTTGAGTCTTGCCCTGTGAAGAGTCAACAAACAGGTATTCCGGAGGTTATCACTAGAAGTAAAAGCCTGACTGGCACTTGATGGAGCTGGTCTGCCCTGTCCTTTTGCCGTGAGTGCCTTTATTAAAGCAGCACTATAAGCTACTTACTGTGTTACTAACTTAATGAAATTTCACAGTAACAAAGCTCTAAGTGAACCGGATTCTGTCAGAGTAACATTATCTGGTTAACACAGGCAGTTTGGTAGCTGTCTTGTATCACCGAGTAATCGTGGGTTAAAGACCTGCTGATGGCACAGTTCATAAACCCCAGTTCTGTTCCTCAGTTCTGCAAGATACTTTGTGGCCTAAGTGCAAAAAATAGTTAAAAGTACGTGCACAGTAAATAATTCTCAGGTTGTTACGTGGAAAAAATCCTAAGAACCGTTGGTTGTGTAGAGTCATGAATCGATGCTTTCAGGAAAGCAGTGCTTTACTGACTTTAGGCTGTGTACCTCCTGTAACATCATTTACACACAATTTAATAGTTTTGAACAAATACCTGTGCATGCTCATTCAGGAGCTTGAGTGAAAGATGATTAAACCTTCTCAAGGTGGTCTTTATTGTGACTATTACTGAATTTATATGGATTTTAGGTGAAAAATCTTACTTTACTGAAGATAACTTGATGTAGCCTGAATGAAGACTAGACAGCCATGTCAAAATTTGCAAGACACTGAGTTTGGACAACTTGTGTAACTGCTTGAGGCCTTGAGAGTGTGAAGAGGTGATAGCTGCGTATCTTTCTGCTGCAGAAGTTCTATGTGGGCTTTGTGCTGTATGGCCCGCCCTTTCAGGAGGGCTGTGGAAAGATAGAGGCCTTCCTCTAATGTGTGTTATTCTTGGTTTAAGTGGAGATCATTCAGTTTAAATTCATTTCTTCTTGTATAGCTGTGACTCATGAAAATGCTTTTAAATCATTTTCGATGAAGACAAATGTGTGGTTGTGAACTGATAGAAGGAGTCCCTTGTGAAATAATTATGGGGAATACTGGTGGCCTGAATTGATTACCTGACAGAAGATGCTGCTGTTGGTCTGGCTGCTTTGCTGTAAGCAGGGAAAGGTCTCTCTGTAAGGAGCAAGGCTGACAAGATGTATTCTGGCTCAAGACCAGCATAAGAGGCGTGTATGCCACAAGTATCTTTTCCTTTGAAGCTTTACGATCTTCAGCATACTCTGTTGTGCTCTTTGGCCTCCCCCCATATAACTTGCATGCTAGGTTCTTGCACTGTTACAGACAGAGGCTAAGCATTTCCAGTTTTGTTCTATCATGCAAGTAGCTGGCAAGACTGTTACCCTCCTTACCTTTCAGTAAACCTTCTATTTAAAATACCCTGTGCTTAACAGGCTGGGATGAGGTTTCACGTATCTGGAAAAAAAAAAACCCCTTACTTTTTTGGAATGTGCACCACGTCTTTGGGTTCTGATCTGGCTTCTGTGCTCCCAGCTTGGAAGGAATCTAGAACCTCTGTACTTAAGGTGACTTTGTATGAAGTAAGGCTCAGCATGAGGAAACTCCCTTGTTGAGGTCACTGTGTCCTTGACGGTTTCTTTAAATGCTTCTGCATTAACTGAGATAAGATGCATGTAGTAGAGAGAAACTACACCAGCGTAAGAAAGCAGAAGTTGTAGGAGTTAAGTGTGGAGAAATACTATTCCTTTGGGTTTGTGTAAGATAAGCTGATTTTGCTCCCATGCTTGAGTCAAACTAGAAGTCTGGCTGTCAGAGTAGTAATTGCTTCTAAATAAGTGAAAAAATATCTGTTGGTTTTGTTGTTTGTTGTTTTTTTTTCATCATTTTGATCCCTCGGTTAAGTCCTGTACTAATGAAGCTTCCTACAAATCTATAACTGTTTCTGCAGGCAAAGAAACTTTGTTTTCTTCTTGATTCAGGCCTGTTCTTTTTTTTCCAGATCTGGCATTAACATTTTCATTTTGTTCTGATTGCTTAATAGGGTTTGTGTTACAAGAGGGGCTGCTAGATTGCAGACGTGCTAGTCTACCTCAGTTTTGGCTTGCGCAGAAGTGCCCCAGTGTCAGTTGATAATCTCTGCTGGTTTTTATTTCAGTTTACTTGCCTTCCCAAATTCAAGCAAGTCTTCTCTGTCATCCTAAACTACGCAGTAACCCTTAGCAGGAAGTTCAAGATAAGCCTCTAAATACCTGTTTTAAACAGAAGTCATGTAACAGTAAATTGCTTTCCTGGCAGGCTCTGAAAGAATAGTGTTTGTATTTAAGATGGGCCTGTTTCCTGATCTCATCTAAAAGATGTATGAAGGCAATCAGACAGTAAAATAATACAGTACAGTCAGGCTTCCTTACGCTCCACCCCTCGGTGAACATTCCACTGGACTATGCTGCTGCCTTGTCCCCTCTGGCCAGCAGCAGGCTCTGTAGCTGTGCAGCAGCCTGGGTTTTGAGCATACTGAATTAGATTCAAAAGTTGATGTTGTTTTTGAACTCCTGGTCCAAATTAAAGACACAAGGTGTTGCTGAGGAACCAAAAAGTCTCATGTGTTTGTGTCTTATTTCTTCATTTATGGAGGGCTACATGAAAGAGGTCTATGAGCAATGAAAACCAAAACTTCCCTGTTGAAATGGTAGAGAGGTGATGCACAGAAATGTCACCGTAGTAATTCTTCAGCAACTAGTACTATTATTTTTCAACGTATTTTTCTATGAAAGAGATTACTAATTTCCAGGGAAAGCAAGTGGCCCGTCAAATGCCCACTGTCCTCAAAAGCTGCTGACGTGTGTTCTGAATCCTTCCTGTTTCTGCTGACTTAATTTGCAGTACTTGCAAATGTTCCCAAAAGCATTTGAAAATGAGCTGAGTTAAAAGAAATGATTGTGTATTGCAGTGAAGATAACGGAGCACGTGAAATTTCCTTCTGCTCTTGTTCGGATGTTTGTTTGAGGCTGGGGGAAGCTGTATGATTTTTAGCACATACTTCAGCACTGAGACTTGTTAGTCATGGTTAAAATAGAACCTCTCTAACGCTTTGTAGATGCTGCATGGGAGGGAGAGGAATTGAATAGTTAAACTTGAAATTTCAGTGAGAATCTGAATCAAAGACTTCAAAACACAGCTGGAATTAGACAAGTGCAGTGAGACCTTTGAGGGCAACACTCCTGGTTGAGGTTTTTTTTTTTGCTCAGGTAATTAAATAATAATTTTTTTTTAAAAAAGGACTGATTTTCCTAGTTCACAGGAATAATAGAACGACTTTAAAGATGATTTCTGATAACCTTTACTTGGTTAAATTTATAAGCTTGCTTGCTATTAAGAACCTTCACATGGCCTTTATTTCTGCACACAAGGGACAGAAGCTTTTGAAAGCAGTCAGCATAATATTTTTTCTGTCTTAAGAAAAAGTTTTGGGTACTGATTTTACAGTGTTTACAATATTTGTAATGCAGTATTTCTTAGTTAAAATAATAAAATCCTAGGTGCCTGAAGAAACTTTTAAGTAGCAGAAAAATGATTAAAATCTATAGCTATTGCTCTTTTTCTGTATGTTGTTTTTTTTTCTTGCCTCCCCTAAGGAAGGGTATCTTTGTATCTCCCTACCATGACAGGATGGGAGGAAGCTTCTGCTCTTGAGTACCAGCCATTTTACTGGGCAAATAGTATAACAGGAGGTATTTATTTTCCCTGCTATAAATACAGAAGACTTTATTCCTTTGCTGCTCAAGCCATAGTTTGAAGGCCATAGGAGACAGAGATGTGATTGAGTACCTACGTTTCCCTCTGGCCATATATGCTTCCAAACAAGGGAAAAGAAAACAAAAGCCATCATCTTTCTCTTCCCTTCTGCTCTGAATGTTTCACTCTAATTCTTCTAATGTTAATTCAGATGTCTAGTGAAGCAAACTGCACTGGATTGGTTTGCTGACTCGGCAGGAAAATAGCCTTATGGCAGCAAACTGTAAATGTGACTTGGAGGAAACATGTCTTTGGGCAGCTTTCTGCAGAGCTGGCTGTTGTCAGAGGATCTTGGCAGGATCCAGTATAGCAGGATTTCACTGTCTGGAGTATCTTCAGTAATGCTGCTTCATGTATCTAAACAGAATGTGATGTACCTGAAGGCAACTTTTATTTGTGTGGCTTAAAAATAGCTCTAAGGTAAAGCTGCCTTTTTTTTTTTTTGGCAACTGATCTGCTGCATGTGTCAGTTCAGTTTCTCAGTAGAAATTAAACAAAATATGTTTCTAGAGTCAAAAGAAAGCAACCTCCCAAAATGGATAGTTGCAACTGTAGCCATAAACTGTTACCATTGTCCACTTGAGCGTGCCAGTGCATGTTCTCTTGGGTCACATCTCACATCTGCCTTCTCAGTGGATAAGGAGGAACTTCTATATTGTTAAGATTCTTTATGATGTATTTAGCTGCCTGTTACATAAATCTTGAGGTTTAAAAAAAAAAATGCAGCTTGGAGCTTTTTTGTCAAGGGCAATGAGTTAGGGATATCTTATTTAAGCTTTACTTTACGCAGTGCTATTCTGGCTGAATTTCTGCAGAGGCTAAGGAGTTTAGATAGCATTTTAGGCAGCAGCATCTATCCAAATTTTGCTATCCTGACTGAACTCACTAGCATTCAGGCTTGCCTGATTTAGTGGATCCTCCTTTATCTCCAGATTTGGAGTAGGGAGAGAACCTTCTGGAAAAGTGCATGTTCATATGTAGCCCTTTTCTTTGGCCTGCCTGACGAGCCATAAGCTGCAGTGCTGTAGCCTCTAAAAATCCAGCAATACTGCAGTATAAGGCCAAACCTGTTTAGGATGCATCTTCCTTCTAAAGCTGAAACACTTGTGAATGCTTTCATGTTACAAACACTTTAGAGCTGTCCTGGTAATCTCATTTTCTGGGGTTTTGTGTTTGGTTTGGTTTTGTTTCTTGTTGGGTTTTGGTTGGTTTGTTGGGTTTTTTGTTTTTTCCCAAGGCTTTGGGGTATACCTCTATCCTTCCATCTTTCTAGAAGGACTTGCTGTTTTTTTTACTGCTACTGTGTTCTCTCCTGTGGTGTACTTTGGGCAGTGTGTTCAAACCTTTTATGGTAGTAAAGGTTTGATAATTTCTTTAATAAGAGGACATGTATATGGAAAACATAGCTGTTCTTAACAGAAACAAGAAAATCAAAAGTATGTATGTACTGCCTCTTAGCAAGAAAATACTTTAAGGACACAGCAGGATAATTCACAGACCAGATGATAACACAAATTCATGACTGTCCTTCAGGATATAGATAATGGTAAATGGAATTAACACTAAAATTTTCATGTTTTGGGGGTTATTTTTCCTGATAAATTAATTTCAGTTTTAGCTAAATATTTAAAATTAGTGTCATGTGAATGTCTTGTTAATTCAGTGACAGCTCAGCTTTTTCAGTAATGTATTTTTTTCTGTCTCAGACCATTAGGAAGAGCTCACACTACCTGTGTTCCATGACTAGGAATGTTTAGGGGTTTTTTTTTTAAGACCCAGGAGTTTTTGATTGTCTAACATCTGTTGATGATTGTTTGTGATAACTTTCATATGTGTAGCAAAAATGATGTCGATACTTATAGTCCTTGAAGGCAGAGATAAGTGGATATATTTAGCATTCTGCTCACTGTAGAGTGAATAAAGCTGAAATAACACATTTCAAATTTCTGAAATCCAAATACTGCAGTAGATGAACCTTCAGATTGTCCCTCTTCTGTAGGGTGATATGTAGTGAATCAAATGTCAGTCGTAATTGCTATGTACAAGTGTAAGTCTTGTTACTATAAGATATGATGAGCTACTGTTTTAGAACTGGGTGGGGGAGAACCAAATGCAACAGCAATATAGGCTTAAATTGTTCTTTGTTTCCTTGCTTTCCAGGTGACAAAGCTCTGGATGGTTACAGTAAGAAAAAATATGTTTGCAAACTGCTTTTCATCTTTCTCCTGGGTCATGACATTGACTTTGGTCACATGGAAGCTGTCAACCTTCTCAGTTCCAATAGATACACAGAGAAACAAATTGTGAGTACCTCAGTCTTGATAAAAGATAAGCTGTTCTCTCTAATATCCTGCTGCAGCTGTAGAGTCTGTAAAGGACTTTGCTTCATCCCCCGCCCCCCTCCCATCTTAAGCCCTTATTTTGGCTCTAGCAGTTATTCTGAAATTTAAACACCTTTTTGCACAGGGAATCTTGTACTAATTGTAAATGTGAAAATATGCACTTGGTATCAATTTATTCCTCTTGTTAGGAAACTGCCTTGAGACTTGCATTAAAAGGTGAATAACCTCATAGTTTTCAGAATATTTCTTTAAATCTTCCTAGATTGTGTTTATCAGGTGCGTGACTTACTAGTGTCTGAATAATAAGCCAAACTTGATTTGCTTCCATTTTCACCTAAAATGATCTTCTGAGTATATGCTGGAATAGATTGATGAAACAAACTGATAAACTGGGGTAACACTAAACTGATAAACTGGGGTAACACTAAACTTACTCGTTTTTGTTTATGTCACTTAAACTTTCTAGCCCTAGCTCTGCTATCTAAATATTTCTGCCCATATGTTTGGTATTGGAGAACTTGCAGTACTTAACAGAAAACATAATTTAAGTCACTTAAAATCAACTTTCACTTTTTTTTTCTGAATCACAGGGATATCTCTTCATCTCTGTACTAGTGAACTCTAACAGCGAGCTGATTCGCTTAATAAACAATGCAATCAAAAATGACCTGGCCAGCCGCAACCCCACCTTCATGGGACTTGCTCTGCATTGTATTGCTAATGTGGGTAGCCGGGAGATGGCAGAAGCATTTGCTGGAGAAATTCCAAAAATACTTGTAGCTGGGTAAGTATGACAGGCCCTGGGCTTATATTCCTTCAAATGCAACACCAATAAAACTTTTCAGCAACTCCGTTCCACTGCTGCAGCTTAATCTGTGCTGAAGAGCTCCACAGCCCTGGGCTTGTGGTGCAAATAGCAACAATTTCCAGCAACCACAGATAGGTGGATATTCTTGAGCATGGAGTTGCTTGTGCAAGTGTACAAATACAGTGTGGAAATTGACTCCGGCAATGTCTTGAATAGGCCTTTACAGCTTTGTTGTGATCCAGTTTTTGTTCTGTATAAATGTGTGGCAGTGAACACGCCTAAAATGTGTATTTTACTTATCTCTCCCAATGAAAAGAAGAAATAAATGAACCCAAATAGATACTGTAGGGGACAAATAGGTTTGTTCTTGTTTGGTTTGAGATACGATTTGATCTCGTGTAAAATGGGTAAGTTCATAAAGAATAGCTGGACTGAACCTTAACTGGGGTTGTGGAGACTTCTAAACATTGAACTGAGATGGCACCGTATAAACTGCCTCTTAGAACTTTCACAGCTAATGCTCTATGTGGTTTTTAGCTGTTTATGCAACATAAAAAATGCTTAATTGTCTCCTTTGTGAAAGGGAGTTCACTGAACTAGAATAGTAGCATGCTGTGCTTCAAATAGCTCATTTCTGTGCCAGCAGCACAGGCGGCAAGGTGAATAGGTTTGTGGGTTGCATGCTTGGTGATAACTGTCTGTCTTGCATGCTAGGTGTAGGTACTGAAGCTGTTGAGTAGTAAGTTGTATCCAATATGCAGGACCTATCAGGAGACCTAGTTTTGGTCATGTGCATAATCATAGAATCGTTCTGATTGGAAAAGACCTTTAAGATCATGAAGTCCAACTGTTAACCCAATTCTACCAAGTCCACCAGCACCGCATCTACATGATGTTTAAACACACCCAGGGATGGTGATTTACCCCCTGCCCTGGGCAGCCTGGGCCAGGCCTTGACAACCCTTAAACCTCCCCTCGTGCAACTTGAGGCCATTTCCTCTCGTCTTATCACTTGTTACTTGTGGAGAGAGACTGTCACCAACCTCTCTACAACTTCCTTTCGGGATGTAGTGTGTAATATATTGTATGCTGTTTGACTTGAGTACATTCTGAGGAAGCTTGTTGTCTTGACTAGATGAGTTTGTGCTCATCGAATCTATCTAATGATGAACTTGTAAGTTCTGATAAAGTTGTGAAATGTCCCTCTTTAAGTTGCAAAGAACCATTACAGAGGCTGCTGAACATATGTAATGGTTAAAAACTTGACTAGTTAAACTTGGTGTATTTGTTCTTCCTAATTTTGTCCAGTAACTCAGGAAGAATTTAGTGAAGTTCTGTTTCAGCTTCTGTTAAGATGCTACTTGGCATCTTGCTACAAGGCAGTGCAAAGACTGGCATGATGCTGGCCTGCAAATACTGCTGCAACTTAACCAGTGTATTTTAAATTCCCATTTCTCTCTTTCAGAGATACCATGGATAGTGTGAAGCAGAGTGCTGCCTTATGCTTGCTGCGTTTATATAGAACTTCTCCTGACCTTGTCCCCATGGGAGACTGGACGTCTAGAGTCGTGCATCTCCTCAATGACCAGCACTTGGTAAATCGGCTTCATTATGTTTCTTGAGCCTGTGCTCTGTAGAGAATGATGTCACTGCCGCTGTTAAATACACTTAATTTATTTCTTCCTGAGTCTTTCAAGCAACTAGGTTGCCGTTTTCTTCAGGCTTGGGGAACAAAATGGAAAGAGTTGTCCTTTTTTAGTTGCTGTGTGTATTAATATATAATAAAGGCTTTTTACCTTTTTCTTGGAGCTAAAATGATATGCATGAGTTCTTTTTTCAGGCTGCAAATGAGGATCATGAGGCACAAGATTAATTCACTAGGTCATATTGCATAGGTGTAATACTAACTCTCCTAGACATTTTAAGAGTAGACCTGCACTAAAAATGCAAGGTCTGATTTGTCAGTGCTTGGACTTCCTTGTCTTGTGGTGTCTGTGGGTCATTCTTATCTTGCTCGTTCAGAAAAACCTCCTGTTCTAGATAAAATACTTGATCTGTTTGTGTGTTCCCCCCCATCTAGTTATCTTATAAAAGTAAGGCTGTTAAGATGTGTGCTTCAGCAGTAATAGGAGTGCTTTAATCTGCAGTAATATAAAATTTTTGTTTTACACAAAGCCCTCTTCATGTTGGGTTGTCACAATTCTTTCCTGGATGATCTGCTACATCCTATTTCTTCTTCTGATGCTTCTCTTTTGTAGTAAGACAGTTTACATCCAAGCTTTATTTTAACATTAACTCTGTTATTTTAGATGTACTATCCAAACATGAGACAAAGCTAACACAGAAATAGCATGAAATGCTCTGCAAGCATGTCAGTATCATGGTGTTGAAAGTATCATGGATTTTGAAGACATGTAATTAATCTGTCTGATGGCCAAATAGGGGGCATTCTAACGTGAGGCTTTCTCATGGGGTAAACTTAGTTTTCTGCATTAGAAATACTTGAAGTGAAAATTGTTAATGGGCAGCATCTTAAACTGTTACAAAATCTAATGTATTGCTTCTGTGTTCTTTTCTGTTTCTTTTGTTCTGTGTTTTTCTAGGGTGTGGTTACTGCAGCTACAAGTCTGATTACCACTTTGGCACAGAAGAACCCAGAAGAGTTTAAAACTTCAGTCTCCTTGGCAGTATCTAGATTAAGCAGAGTGAGTCCAGTTGATAACCTTGATAATACTTCACTGTTGCTTAATTGACTCAGCTTTCTAGGTCAGGTTAGCTTACTGTTGCTTATTTATTATGCTTTCTAGGTCAGATTAGTTTAGTGTACCATTAAAAGTGAAGACGATTCGGTTTCGGTTCACAGAGCTGGTTCAGCTAACTTCTAACACTCATTGCTTACCAGGGCAGAAACGCAGCTTGCCCAAACTTTCTGGGTATAATCCTTGTCTCCAAGGCTCCAAGTCCACATAGCAAAAAGGTGTCTTTCTGTCTCAGCTACCTGTATTTGAAAGGGATTTCAGCATGGGCAGGGTGTGCAGGGAACTGTGAAGAGATGTTTCTGTAAGCATTTTCATGCTGGAAAACTTAAGTTACTGTTTTGTTTGATTTTTGCCTTTTGGAAGATATGCAAGACATGGGAGGATACTACTTCACAAATGCATTTTAGACCCAGATTTGTGTGGTGTTATACCCAAAATTACTTGTAGTTTGGAGAAATTTAACTTCTTTTCAAATACAAAGATTTTTTGTCTAATACTTAAAAGCCAGGAAGCGCGTAGGCCTTCTGTAACAGAGCAGCAAAAATTAAATTGGAATTTCTTTGAGCAAAGCTAGAGCCGGACTCATGCCTACCCTAGAATCAAAAGGGGAGGAGAAATCCATGAAAAGGGGTACTCCCTCCGAAATCCGATCCAACCCTTATCACACATCACTGTGGATATAAACCTCTTCTGTGAGAGCTCAGTGGTCTTTGCTCTGGAGTGCAGATGTTACTGAGGTGTTAGGTGGTCCATCTGCTTTTCCAAGTTCACCTCTCAGCAGTTAACTACAGCACTAACTTTAGGCTTTCTATTGGCTGAATCTATGAATTGATAAACCAAAGAAAGTCAAGCTTCTAGTTAAACACTTTGGTGTTACCAAATGGTCATCTTCATTATTAAGAAAAGCACGGATGCTTTCAGGAGGAGCCTTCTTAGACTGTTCCACCTGTAAAACTGCTGTTACTGGGGGACCTGAAGTTATGCTCATAGCATAGCATGAAAGCTTGCACCTAATTAATCTACCAAATTAAACATTGCTGGGGACATAGTTTTGTAAGCCTTTGTCAAAGGTGACCTACAGTGTTCTCTGGGTCCCTCTCATGATTGCACATCTTTTAACTTCAGTAGCTGACCTGCTCTCTGCTTATTTTACAGATTGTAACTTCTGCATCAACAGATCTTCAGGACTACACCTACTACTTTGTTCCTGCCCCTTGGTTATCTGTGAAACTTTTGAGGCTGCTACAGTGCTACCCGCCTCCAGGTAATGCACAAATCGCAGCAGAGGGCCTCTCTTGCCGTTTCCAAAGCGCTGCTCTGCTCTGGTGGTACCCTAACTTGGGTACCAATGTGCTTGCAGCGGATTGCTTAAGACCAGGATGCTAAAGTCTGTACTCTGAATTGTTCCAGATGCTGGAAGTTAAACAGAAAATAATTTAGAAGGACAAGTAGCTTAGAGCAAAGTGTCAAACCCGGGTGCATCTTACAAACCAGTTGCAACTGCGTCTTTAAACATTCTTTAATGTTATTAACTCTATTGCAGCCTTGGGATGTATTATTATGCAGATCCCATTTGGCTTCTGTTTTCCCCCAAATAGAACTGTGGCTTAGAATCCTTTTTGAACTCTATACTGGGGGAGAGTGAATAGTTTTAATGTATTAGAATACTTCGGTTTATTCCAGTTTGTGAAGGTGAAAGACCTGTGGCAAGGGTTAGGGTGTTGAGCAAAACGAAGTTGTCCAACGGCTTGTTCTTCTCCAGAAGACCCTGCGGTACGTGGTCGTCTAACAGAATGCCTGGAAACCATTCTTAACAAAGCGCAGGAGCCACCGAAGTCAAAAAAAGTACAACACTCAAATGCCAAGAATGCTGTGCTGTTTGAGGCAATAAGCTTAATTATACATCATGACAGGTGAGCTTTGAGAACACTTCTGTTAGGAGAGGATTTTTTTTTCAGTTAAAAGCTGTCACTTTGTCTTGAGCACTAAATAGTTTTACTGGGGTGGAGGCGGGGGGGAAATAGAATATGAAGTTGCTTGCTAGACTGGAACACAAGCACAGCAGTGGAACTGAACAGTATTAATGACCTATGTTATGGCCAGCATATTTTTTTTTATTGCTTTGTTTCTTGCCTTATTTTTTTGGTGTTTTATATTGACCTCACCACTCTAATCCAACAGATACTTGCTCACGGTACCTGAATTTTAATTTCACCAGTAGGGCATTCTAGCAGACACTTGAAGGTGTTTTAAGAAATTTCCACTGCAGAAATAATATTCTGTATTGGGTGTTCTCAAACCTGTTGCTTTTAACCCTTTCACTTTCTCTCCTGTTCTGTGCAGTGAGCCCAATCTCCTAGTCCGTGCCTGTAACCAGCTAGGTCAGTTCTTGCAGCACCGAGAAACTAATTTGCGTTACCTAGCACTGGAAAGCATGTGCACGCTTGCCAGCTCTGAATTCTCACACGAGGCTGTGAAAACACACATAGAAACAGTTATCAATGCATTGAAGGTAAATATTACAAGTGTGCAGTCTGTTTTGAGTGTTGTCTTCTCTCTGTCAATGCCCCCTTCCCCACTGCCCCAAGACCCCACCATCCCCAGTTAAGCAAATAATTCTTGGGGCTCAGATGAGTTATTCTCAGAAGTCTGCTTTAGGTTTTTCCCTTAATCCCACAATATCTTGTGGTGCTGGCAATGGTAGAGCTCTGTCTCAGGTAACAGAAGGCAAGCCCACCACTAAACCTGCAGGTAGCTAATTGCTAGTGGTCCCAGTGACAATTTGACAATTTCAGCCAGTTTATTAGTGTGTGTTTGGCCAGTGGTCCCAGTTAGCTGGGTAACTGTGTACTACAAACTCATTCACCCTAGTTAAGGTAGTAGTGGAGTTTCATGTTCATTCTACATCTGAAAGATTATTATGAAAATGCATTTGTTTTAAACTTAACTTTGGGTTATATCAAGTTCCATGTCTTCACTGAGTTGCTTGTGCTTTACAAGTAAAGATGAAACCATCCTGACCTTTTCTGTGTGTCCTTTTGCAGACTGAAAGAGATGTAAGCGTACGACAAAGAGCTGTAGATCTCCTGTATGCAATGTGTGACCGAAGCAATGCCCAGCAGATCGTGGCTGAAATGCTGAATTACTTAGAGACCGCTGATTACTCTATTAGAGAAGAAATTGTGAGACATCTCTCTTTCCTTCAGCTTTTTTCATAGCTGGCTTTGGCACCATCTGTATCATTTATTGATTGAGATGCTGGCTAGTCTGTGATAGAGATTCTTTTTCATGGTAGTTTAAAAACAAAACCCAAAGCCTTAAGTTTGTAGTCTAATAGCAAAGACTGTTCTTGGGGGGGTGGGACGGGACATCCAAAACCTTGGAAACTAGGGATTTTTAAAACTAATCTTGCTTCCAGGGTATTGCATGTAGAAAGTGAGGTGAATTTTATCTGTGCTTGAGCAAATACAGCCTCTGGATCTGAGGATTATGTCCTACTCAAGTCAACTATTTAATAGCTTCAAAAACTGGTGTGAGAGAAGCTTATTTGTAGATAGAACTTCATACTGTGTATGCTGCAAGCACATTCTCTGTCTAAGGATTCCCAAAACCAGTACCTTAGAATCAGCTAAGAGAGGTATGATATGTATCCTTCCTTCCAGCAGGAAGAAAGTTCAAAAATTGAAATACTTAACCTTCCCAGAAGAGTAGCCAAAACCTGTACTTAATGGTAGTTACTTAGCTTAGTTAGGTGCTAAAGTTTTTTGATTGGTGAAGGTAAGAGAGGCAGTGTTTGTTGACTTTTCCTCCTGTACTGTCTTGCTCCTGTTGACAGTCTACCCTGACAGGCAGATAATGTGGATTTCATTCTGTTTATTTTCTGCTCTTAAAAGAATAGGTCAGCGTAAATGCAACTGATAACTAATGATGTGGAGGTCTCTTCCTGTGTCCAGGTTCTGAAAGTTGCAATTCTAGCGGAGAAGTACGCAGTGGATTATACCTGGTATGTGGATACCATCTTAAATCTGATTCGCATTGCTGGTGACTATGTCAGTGAAGAAGTGTGGTATCGAGTTATTCAGATTGTCATCAACAGAGATGATGTTCAAGGGTATGCAGCAAAGACTGTTTTTGAGGTGAGAATGACTTTTCATTTCACTTTGAACATGAGGTAGGGGTTAAGCAAACCTCATGTGATCTAGCAGCTGTTTGTAATTCCCCATGTCAGGGAGGAGTAAAAATCATCCTCAGTGTTCCAACAAAACGCTGCTGAAGTGTTGTGTAAAACCAGCTTCACTGACTTTGAGCCAGAGAGTATATGAAGTTTATAAGAAGATGCTCTGGCTGAAGTCATGTAGAATACACCTTCTACTGCTCTGGTTTTGGTGAGGGAGAGCAGGGTGGGTTATGCTGGATTTTTGTGATTTTTGGTGGATGATGTTGAGTGGATGGTATAGTAGGGAAATTATATTACCTGGAAAATTACTGAAATGTAGTAAAAATAGAAGCCTTTTTACAGGATGGCTTGCATTTGGTTTAGATGAGTTTTTTTTCTTCATGCAGGAATGCAAAGCACTTAAAATGATACCTTGATGATTCTTCTGGAAGCACATACCATTTCCTTCAGTTCAGGCTCTGATAAAACTGGAATTTGAACTATGAAATGAGAGAGTGTTCCAATGTCTGTCCTTCTTGCTCTGACTCTTCCTGGATTCTTCATATGGGCTTTCTGTTTTGATTTCCTTTCCTGAATGTTTAAGCTGATTTTCAGAACTCATCCCTGCTGTGTGTTTCTTCATACTCAATAGAGACAGTATTTTTATTTTGGACACCTTCATCATTCTTGCAAGGTTTAAATTAAGGGTATTAATGTCTCAGAAGTCTACATTGCTGCTAGATAAGCCTAAGAGTGCTCTTAAGCAAGTAATACTTAGGTTAGAGATTCTTCTTGAAAATCATACCACCTATCGTGCTTCTCTCAGAAGTGCCCTATAGTGCCTAGGCCTACAGTCTGCTCTTACAGGAAAGTAGATTAGAAAACTGGACATGGAAGTGACAGGAAAAAAAAAAAATCTTTTCTGATACTACAGATGGTATTGATGTGTTCTTGCAGGCCCTTCAGGCTCCAGCATGCCATGAGAATCTTGTAAAAGTAGGTGGCTACATCTTGGGAGAATTTGGAAATCTGATAGCAGGTGATCCAAGATCAAGGTAAAACACCTTCTAAAATACTGACTTGAAGTCCTAACACTTTCTTTACAGAATCTGTTGTCTATTTAGTATTCCTAAAGGCCAGTTGACAAATAAATTGGTTCTTGCTAGTAATGCATTAAGAATTATCATGTCTATAAAAACTGAAAAAAAAAAATATTTTTCTTCCCATCTTTTAAGTCCCCTCATCCAGTTCAACTTGCTACATTCCAAGTTTCACCTGTGCAGTGTTCCCACCCGAGCTCTGCTTCTGTCTACATACATCAAGTTTGTGAACCTGTTTCCAGAAATCAAAACTACAATTCAAGATGTGTTGCGCAGTGACAGTCAGCTAAAGAATGCTGATGTTGAGCTGCAGCAGAGAGCTGTTGAGTATTTGAGGCTCAGTACTATTGCCAGTACTGATATATTGGTAGGTACAAAGATTTATTTATTGATTTATTTATTAAATTATGTAGAACTCTTTAGCTATGTCTTCTGTCAACAAGTGAACTCCATTAAACGTTACTTCAAATATTAATGCAGGATTAAGGATCCACAATGTGGGAGCTGATTCTTTTAGTTAATTCAGCTGCAGTCATATTTAATTTAGAGCTAAAATCAAAATCAATGTTGCTGTAGTGGGACAAATGACTGGTAAAGCATGCAAACCTGGGGCTGGGGAGCTAGGGAAAGCAGGCCTAGGGCAGGGTCCTACAGCATTCAAATACCAAAGGGCTTTGTTGTGAGGCCTGCCTTGGTAGGCAGGAAACTTACAAATGTGCTGATTTCTTTTTTTTTTCTTTTTGTCTCTCAAAATTAACAGTTATAATCTGATGCCCTCAGGTCTGGTCAGAGCATGGCACACTTAGGCTGGACAGCTCAAATGCTTAGGTCTGACTAGATCCTTGAGTAATCTTCCTCTTGGTTTCAGCCTAGGTCTGCTTGATTTCAGGACCATTAGATCTGCTGTGTTCTAATGTAGTTTGTTTCTTTAATAGTACTGTACTAGAAAAGTGATATGCTCCTGTTCTCTTAACTACTTTGGGAGGACTTCAGAAAGTTTTGAATAATTTTTTGGTTTGTTTGTAAAAAAGTTCCATCAGTGTCCAATAAACTGCAGAGTCATTTTCTTTATGAATAATTACTTCTGCTTTTGCCTTGTGCAATCTATAAGGGTGTATCTTGTCAAAGACTCAGAAAAAAAAACATTTTCTAAGCTTAACTAATATACTGGTTTGTTTGTTTTTGGTTTTGGTTTGGTTTGTTTTTGTTTTTTTTTGTGATAAGGCTACAGTGCTGGAAGAAATGCCTCCCTTTCCAGAGAGGGAGTCTTCTATTTTGGCTAAACTCAAGAAGAAGAAAGGCCCAGGGACAGTTACTGACCTGGAAGAGATCAAAAAGGAGAGGAGCTCTGATATGAATGGAAGTGCTGAACCTGCTGCTGTCAATGCCAGTGTTGTTGTGAGTTTAAAAGCTCTTATTTCGCTCGTGTAGATGATTTGCTTAAAGTGGCTTTTTAGGGGTTTAAAGCTTCTCATATCAAATGTAAGGCCATGGGTGTTTGCTATAAAGTAGCAGGGGGACATGCAGCTTCTTTCCCCCCACCCGCTTGCTTCGATGCAATTTTCCTTCGGAAATCTTATGTAAATGGGCACAAACTGTCTGCAGGCATTAAAAAAAAAAATTCCTTTTATGTTGGTACTTTGAGTGCTGTAAACTTAGAAATGGGAATTTCCTTGCTGATTGCAGTGAAAGTGAAATGGTAAAATGTAACATTTTTAAAAGGAATAACTTGTATTTCAAACTATCTGCTATTCTGCTTTGTCTAACATGGTAGATACTTTGCATCTTGTTTCAGGTTGTTACTGGTTTTGCTAGAAGTTGACAACACCTGACTTAACAGAGATATCCTGAAATCAATATGATGTTGTTAGTGTTTATATGATGGTACTGTTTGAGTTCAGTTATGGCAAACGAGGCCACAGTCTTGTTCCTTTTGAGCTGAAACTTCTCATTTTATTGTCACTTAAAGCTGGTAGGATGAATTATTCCCCTAATGTAATCCTTGTTTCTGGTTTTAATGACTAGTATAACTTGTAATTACACTTGAGATGTACTAGTAGATTACCTAAGAGGAGGAAATATCATAGCACACTCCCTGCTCAGCTCATTAAAGCATAATCCTTTAACTCTTAGTCATCGCACTGTGTAAGAGTTAGATGTTCCAAGTGCAACATCATCTGAATGGACAGAAATAGCTTTCCACCACAAAAGCTGCCAAATTCTCTTTGCATGCATGACTGAGGTGACTGGTGGTTAAAATTGCATGGGGCTTTATGAGCTTTGCTTTATGGGTTGCAGCCATGTAAGAAACTGCTATGTTACTTTCATCAGTGGCTTTGGTGTGACCCTGAATTAAATGCCAAGAATATGTTACAGACTGGAGTTCCAACTGTTTGGATTGGCTTCTGTACGTTTTTGCCAGGGAATTTTTCATTATACTTCATCAAATTCAGTCTGTGGAGTACATAATAACTTTTGAGTTGGCTTACAAAAACAAATTTCAGGCTCAATCCAAATGCATCTCATGATTCATCTGCAGTGTATCTGAATTTTGTAGGCTGTTAATGTCTGATAGATGAACATTTTGTTCTTGCAAGTGACTTTGGCACACATGGCCTCTGTTGCATGATTCTGTGTCCTGGCTGCTTGATTTGCTCTGTTTGGGGTTGAGGGGGGGCAGGGGGATAAAGCTGGTGGCAGGACCCTTACAGTGTTTGCAAGTGGAACTAGCTACAGGCTCTGCTGTTTGGGTTTTTTTTTGCTGGTTAGGCTTTACTTTTGTTTCTAAGGCTTGCCGAGCTTCAAAACCACAGGATTAAACTAATAATCAATTCTAAAGATGCTCTGATGTCTTAATTTAGGCTTGTGTAAAAGCCTTTCTTGTTGGATTCTTCACGAAAGAAAAGCAACACGCTTGAATTTTATTCCCTAGAGTACTTAAATTTTCCTTGCAACTAAGAGGCGTGGGGGGGAAACATTGTTGTCTGTCTTCTGCAGAATCAGATTCTAGACAGATGAATCTTTTTTACTGAACTGTTAGATGGACATAACTCCCTTCCAAGGAAAAAAAGAAAACCACATGTCCTTAAGTTGAAACGCAAGGTGATAACTGCATTTGTGACACCTCCTACGTCCCTTCAAAGCTTGATTTGGGTTGGGGAGAGGCACTTTGCTGTAGCTTAGTCATCTGTCTGTGCAAGAGACATATTTTGTTTGAGTTTTGCTGCAGTGTAACACCGAAGTGTCTTGTCTTCCCTAGTCTACTCCTTCTCCATCTGCGGATCTGCTGGGTCTGGGTGCTGCCCCTCTCACCAATTCAGCTCCCCCACCGTCCTCTAGTGGTAGCCTGCTGGTGGATGTATTTTCAGATTCAGCTTCTGCCGTTGCGCCTCTTGCTCCTGGTTCTGATGACAACTTTGCGAGGTAACTAAGTCACCCTGTAAGGAATCTGCAGAAGAATTTGGCTGTTAAAACAGGATTAGAGAAAAAAAAAAATACATTAACCTTTGGTTTTGTTCCAGCTTACTGAATGCATTCCTAGGTGGTAGCTGTGCAGCAAAAGGTGTTCTTGGTCTCAGAGATGTGGTGGATGTGCTCTTACTGAACACCCCTGCTCATGGAAAAGCTGGGTCTGTAGTGATCAGCCCGAGGATATTAGCCACAAAGTATTGCCCAGTTTTCGTGCTGGCTTTGCCTCTTTGCTAAACTAAGCTGCGTGTACATCTCGATATACCTTGAATTTGGGGGTTATCTGGCCTGATATGAATACATTTACTCTTATCTTATTTCCACAAAGTATTCTTGTGTGTCTTCACTTACGGCAAGCTGATACTGGAACAGTGAGATGGATTATATCCAGAGATACCGGTTCTCACAATTTCAAGATATACTTAAATGGTCCTGCTACTGTCTGAGAAACAGGTGTGAAAACAAGGGAAAAAAAACCTACAAGTGCTTTTCTTTTATTTTTAAGGGGTTTGGATACAAGTATCTTCCTAATTACATCACCTAGCGTAGTGGAGGTACAAGGTGTTTGTTATTAATCCCGTTAATATTAGAAGCCACTGAGCTACACTCAAAGGTTATTTGGCTAAAATTTTGTAAATAGTATAATATCCAAGGAAGAGATACTAGTTATAAAAACTTTATGAATACATAAGATCCCAGAATCTCTTTAAAAATCTGCTGTCTTACTGGCCAAAGAACATGTTACTACAGCTGAGGACCAGATTTCGAATGATGCCATGACAAATTTGTAATGCCCTTTAATATGAAAGGACATAAGGAGTGAAAATGATCTGCCTGGAACACTGAGACTTCATCAAAATTTTATACTAGGCAATGCATTGTTGCAGGCTTGCAGCAGTTAAACTTGATCCTTAGTTTCTTGGGGAAAGCAATGAGTGTGTGTCTTTGTCTTTGGGGGGATTTTTTGTTTGCTTTTTGTAATTGTGCTACACAATATCAAGACTTAAAAAGAATCAAACCTCTAGCAAGCTTGTGTTGCTTCTTAAAGAGGGGGGGAAAAAAAAAGAAACCAGTACTAGTAGCTTCATAAACAAAAGTTACCTAAAAAGAGTTTTCTCTTTCTGCAGAAGAAAGTGTAGCATTGCCCAACCCCTTGGTCTGTCTGTAGATGGTGAAATGCTTCTCTAATGATACTGAGAAGTTGCCTTTTACAGTTTCCTGCTTCTCTTTAGTGCTGTTGTCACTTTTGTTTCTAATCTGTTACTTGGGTAAGTGATTCTCTGTGTGCCTGTATATTCTTGCCTACACTTAATACTTGTGTGTGGATTTAAGAACTGATTGTGCAGCTGTAGTCAGAAGTGCCACTAAGGTCCATGAGGCCTCTGCTTCAAAGTGCATTTTTGTAGCAGTTAATATATATCTTCATTTACTGTTTTGAACTGAAACTTTTCTTGTTGTCACATTTAAACACCTAACAGGACTTGGTTCTTTAAGAGGTATAAATTTAATCTCCTGAACACCTTCAACTGTCTCCTGGCTTTGGGAAGAATTGCTGGTTCCTAACAATCAGGGAGGGGTGGGGTGGGGGAGAAAAGTGGGAAGACCTTTGCCTAATGCCTGAAACCTTTCTAGGTGTACTCAGCTAGGGCAGCTAATACATTTTTCAGGCATTAAACTCAGCAGTGCCGTTTTTGAGGAAGGAGGTAAAAGAAATAACAAAGCACTAAGCTGTCTTTACTAACTCCTGCTGTCTCTGTCGCTACTGCCTTTCTTCCTTTGTGCTGCCTGAACTAGCCCTGACCTGGCTTCATCTGAGGTAGTTTCTGAGGAACCAGCTGATACTGTGCATGATGCTGATGAGCTTTTTCACAAGTAAGCAATACTAAAACCTTGCAAGGCTGGGCAACTTCCAGAATATAGTTATAAAGAAAAACTATATTGTGCATTAACATAATACCAGCAAAATTAGAGAAACGTGTACTGTCAGACTTGTGACTAGAACACCTCTGTAGGTGCTGTGGATTTTAGGACAAGCTCACGAATACCCAGGTTACAGTTGCCTTTACAAGTTGGTGCTATCACACACTGCTCTAAAATGAGGCAATACCAGTTTTATCTTAAGTTTTGCAACTCCTCGCAAATAAAGGAAAAAAACAGAGTAAATTGACAAAAGTACTGATATTTGGGAGTGTGTTTCAAGTGCCTTGTATGCAAAAGGCTGATGTTTGCCAATCACCTCCTCTACTTTTAAATGAGGGGTGACAGAAAGGACAGAAATCGCTGCAGAATGGGCTTCATCTCTCAAAATGGGGAAAAAATAAATACAGCTCACAGTTGACTACTTGATACAGAACCGATAAAACAAGGGATTCTTTTTTCTTTCAGGTTTAAACAGTCAAAGCTTCAAACTTTTCAATTCTACACCAACCTAATGAGTTTCAGAAGTTGTCGAGAATATGAATAAGAAAAATCCTAGTCTGTTGCCTGGTCCTTTATAGACAGTGTGTGTGTACATAGCATATTGTGGCTTCCTTCGTAGTTTCTCAGGCATCCTATCAAATCAAACTCAGTTCTTTTAGTGTCCTCCATGTGGTGGTTTTGATTGTAAAAATGTCTTTTCTAACTGCAGTTTTCTGCAAAGGCCTCTCTCACAGACTGTTGCACTCTAGGTTAACCACAATCTTCATCCTCTGTGTAAACCCTGAATTTTATGGTTCTCAATATTGGTCTAAATATGCATCAATTTAAAACAAGTTTTCCCTCTCTTCCCCTAGGTTTGTGTGTAAAAATAATGGGGTCTTATTTGAAAATCAGTTGCTACAAATCGGATTGAAATCTGAATTTCGACAGAACCTGGGTAAGTTCCTTCATGCCAAGTGGTTAGCCAATTGCATAATCGACTCCAACGCCAGCAATGTCTTGCAGATAGGACTTAATTTTCAGCCCCTTAAGAGGGAAATGTGATTTCAGGCCTACCCTGTCATAGCATCTTAACTGTTTGTGTGACCCTGGCTTCTGTGTGGGTTCTTGTTTCCTTAAATGACGTTGTTTTGGTAGCTGAGATGAAGTGGGAGTGTTAAATGGTGCCGTAAGCTCCAGCTCTTGCTGCCTGGTTGTAAGGCTGGTACAGCCACTTGTGTAAAGGACCATTCTCCTCAATTTTTATATCTTCCAATATAGCTCATTAATATTATATGCAATATATTTCAGGCCTGTCTATCTTAATACATTAATGCACAAGATACTGAAAACATCTAGGAAAGAGCTGGTAATTGAATGCAGAACAGCTCTGTGAGTGCTTGTTTCTCCCCTTCTCCATCATTTTTTTTTTTACTGTAATAACTTTTTTTTATATAAAAAGTAACAATTTCTGGCAATTGAAAGATTTCCACTGTTAATTTTAACTGCCTGGGTGACAGCTGCCCTGGGAGAGGCCTTGTTTTAATCTGTTACTTTATTTTGAGCTGTGATTATCTTGGTAGTATAAGCAATGTAAATTATGCTTTGTTTTTAAAAGTTGCTTTAAAGGAAGGTAGAAAGGCAGTGTATTAGATACTAAAAACCAAATAGCTCAAGATAACTGATTGTGATGTACCTAAAAATTCTAATGTCTTTTATTCTGTTCTTTCTAGGACGTATGTTTATATTCTATGGTAATAAGACATCAACACAGTTCTTGAATTTTACTCCAACAGTAATCTGCTCAGATGACCTACAGTCAAATATCCTTAAATGCAGTAGCACGTGTCTGATCTCACTTAGCTTTTGTCTTGTGCCCCACAAAATCGTAATAAAGCTGCTGCATCAAAGCATGGTGTACTTGAACATGAAGAAATGAGAAACTTGGGGATAACTTTCTAAAGCTTGTGTAGAAAAAACAAATCCAGTGCAGAGATGGAAGATTGTCTCCTTAAAACTCTGGTTACAGATGCATTTTTCTGCTGAACTGAGAAATCAGGCTAAATAAGTATATAATGTAACTCTTGTTTTCCCCGCTGTTGTGAAGTAGTAGGGGTGTAGCTGTGATGTCCCTCAAGTCCTGCATTAGCAGGTAACCTCAGGTCCAGGTAGGATACATGTACACAAAGATGATGATATTTTAAAATAAGCTCTTAATGTACAGTTTGTCCTTTCATGCTTGGTACTGCAAATTTAGGATTTCTGGGAGATAATGTAATCAAGCGTGTTTAACTCAAAGCACAACTGTAACGTTCACATCAGAATGAGATAGTCCAGTGGCTTTTATTCTGAAGTCTGTCCTCATACCTTCTTGAGGAAATACTTCTTCAAAAATATCCAAATAGCTGACAGTTGTGGGGGGTTATTGCTTCTGGGTGTGTCAGTATTGGGGGGGAGACCCAACAAACATTTTTGCTGTACAAGAACTGATCTTTGACTATTCAGTAGCATATAGAGAATGAGTGGACATGTCGGAGATGTGTTGCTATTTCTTCTTGTAGGTTATTGGAGGATTTTTTTTTTTAATGTTACCAATTCATTGATAGTTTCCTTAACCACTTCTTACGCCTGAATCTTCAGACAAAGCCTGTTGACCCCACAGTGGATGGAGGTGCACAGGTTCAACAGGTTGTGAACATCGAATGTGTGTCAGACTTTATGGAAGCTCCGATCCTGAATATTCAATTCAGGTAAAATGCACAATTCATAATGCTAGTGAATTAATTAGATGAAATATGTTAAATTTGTCCTCTGACTGAGGTGTAGAATGTGGACACACAAAGCTGTCTTGAGTAGATGTCTTACTTGAAAAATTGATCTGATCAAGCTTTAAGCTACATGGGGAGGTAGAGAATCCTCTTGCAACAATGTCGTTTAAAAAGAAAAAAAAGAACTCCAAACAACAAAGCTAAAACAAACAAAAAACCCCAAACCCAAACTAATCAAGAAGCAGCTACTGATGTGTCTCCATGGCTTCTCCTTCTGCTAGCCATATAAAACAAGTCTTCCCATTTGCTTAAGAAACCTTGACAGGAATATATGCAGTGATTTCACCCTTCTGGAAACCAAGAACATTTCTGTAAAGAACTTGGACTAGCAATACACACAGCCAAAAATAGGATCTTGTTATGTCCACTCAACATCAGCCTTTGGGAAGACCTGATTGCTAGTCTAAAATGGCTCTTACTGGGATATATTTTCACTCCTTTGATGGGTGCTCTCTAGAAGGATAAGCACCTATGCTGAAACGGAGAGATCCTTATTAGCTCTGCCAGTTTTTGCCATTTAATCACAGCAAATAAATTTATTTACAGTGAATTGAAAGTATGTCTTAAAAATAACATCTGTGGTTGATGGATTTTAATCATAAACAATTGCACCCTAGTGTTTTTCCTCAGATGCTTGATTGATTTAGGCTGAGATGCTGCTGACACTGTGCTGTATACCCCATGTTCTTTCTATTCCATGTGCAGGTATGGTGGAACATTTCAAAATCTTTCAGTAAAATTACCCATCACACTGAATAAATTTTTCCAGCCCACAGAGATGTCTTCTCAAGACTTTTTTCAGCGTTGGAAGCAACTGAGCAAGTAAGACTTTGTCTGTACTTGGGCTAGGGGCTTTTATGGTGGGCTAAGGGACAAAAAAGGGTACATTGTGGTGCAGTGCCTCATCCTGTACTTAATCCTGTGAGGGATTAAGTATTATAAATTTACTCTTTTTTTAGTTTATATTATTACAAACTCTCTTAATATAATTAGTTGCTGTTGAACAGTGCTGTACATAATACACATCTTATACTATGCATTCCCCTTGTCTTGCAGTCCAAAACAAGAAGTACAGAATATCTTTAAAGCAAAACACCCAATGGATGCAGAGATCACAAAAGCAAAGGTGTGTGGTGGTGGTGGTGTGATATCTTTAGTTCATGTTGTAAGGGTAGTGGCATAAGCAAACTTTGCTCATCTTGGTTTATGTGGCAGTTGGATCATCCCATTGAAGTGTGAGTCCGTGTTCTGTAGCAGCCTCTTGGCAGGGCTGCGCTGAACGGACTGTTTCTCAGTGTGGCTTGAATTAGATACGGTCTTCAAAAGCAGCTGGAAACCTGAAGCTATTCAAGAAAACGCCAATTTAGTGCTTAGAGCTGAGTTGGAAGATACTTCAAGCCTTAATTTATACTAGAGCTACTAGTTGGAAAAGAAAACAAGAGACTCTTTGTAGAACTGTCTGCCTTAGCCAAAACAGAAGAGACTGGTGTAAGACAGGAGCGGCTTTATCACAACCAGGAGAGAATTAGCTCGAATCTAACTTCTCAGATGTTTTCAGGAAGAATGGTTTTTGGTTTTTTTTCTTTCAGAAAGAGCTCACTATTAGAGTTCCTCTGTCACTTAAAAGATTGGCTGTAATAAAATTAGTATTGGATACTACTTTAATGCCTTCAACACTTTGACTAAAAACTAGTCTCCTACTTGCTTAGCTGGGGGGTGGTGGCTGTGCTTGGGTAGGCTTGGTATTGGTGTCCCATTGTCCCTACATCTAAATCTTCTGGGTTTCTTTCATAGATAATTGGCTTTGGATCAGCCCTGCTTGAGGAGGTAGATCCCAATCCTGCTAACTTTGTGGGTGCTGGTATCATACATACAAAAACTACTCAGATTGGATGCTTGCTGCGCCTTGAACCCAATCTCCAGGCACAGGTATCTGTTTTAAGTATCTGCAGCTTAATACAACTTCTTGTTTGAGCTAAATATCTGTGTATATCTGAAACTCCTTAAGGCATTTATTTAAAATCAATATTGCAACTGCTAATTGTGGCTGCAGGCTCCAACAAGAAATGAAATTGTAGCAGCTGGTCCTGTCCCAGTTTGCTGCTGCTTCATAGCAATTCTGTTTTCGGTTGGAAGAGAACATTCTATTATTCCAGACAGTCTGTGGAGTCTCATCATCTTATGAAGGTTGGAAACACTTCAAGGTGCCCAAACCAGAAACAGTTGACAAGATCAATTCCCTTTTGCCATTTTAAATTAATAAAAGAATGATTGGTTAAAAGAGAAAACATAAGCAACTGAAAAATGTTCTTAACATCGTGTTCCTCCAGCATTTTGATACCTCTCAACAAGGGTTTGAAGATATGCTCCAGCCCCTGGTTTGAGATAACTGTATTACCCAGTGGCTGGCTGCCTCTGAATATCTGAATTTGTGATCTTTTTTGCTACCAAACCTGGCAAAACAATTAAGTCACCAGTAGCTTTCACTAGTCGACTCTGCCAAACTGTGTTTAATGCCAAATTGTGTTTAAAAAGTAAATAATATTCTGTGTTCTCTTTCAGATGTATAGGCTCACACTACGAACAAGTAAAGAAGCTGTATCTCAGAGATTATGTGAATTGCTCTCGGAACAGTTTTAATATTAACCACGTCAGTTTGGGGTTTTTTTTCCATTTATATCACTGTCATCATACTGCAAATAAATGTCTTGTACATCACTGTCTGAGTACTGCAATGTTAACCAATACCAGCTCCCTGCCTTATTAGGACTTGACCCTTGTTTGAAATTAGACTATAAAATGTACAGTACAGGGAAGTGACTTTTTACATGAGAAATGGCTCAGTGTGTGTTACATGAAGGATAGGAGGGCTGCCTCCTGCTCCCTTTTTTTGTTTGCTTGTTTTTGCAGAGGTCAGGCTTTTAAACTCGTTACAGGGAGATTGATTTAGATGCGGTGACCAAGGTTTTCAACTGGAAATGACTAGTAACATTCCGCAGTAGTGCCTTTAACAGGTACTCCCTCTGCTCTGAGATGAAAGAAACCTGCCTAATGCTGCTCAGCAAGGTTAATTCAGATGTTAATGTAGCGTCAAACCTTTGTCAAGTTGAACATTGCCACAAGTCTTGCCCTGGATAGAAGGGCAGATTCCAAGATGTCTTCGAATCTGAATCAAGTGAATTGATGTTGAGTGTTACCAATCTTTGTATTGGAAAAATGCCACAGGACCAGAGTCTTAACGTATTTATCTTGTAATCCTTTGCATCTTAATGTTCTCTGATCTTTGGAAAGTGGATTGAACGCAAAAGCTATTCTTAACCCTTCTGCTTATCTCAAATAATGAGGTGAGCTGCTCTGGTAGGTGGTGAAAATGCAATTGTTAGTCAAAGGCAAGTTAAATGCTCTGTTCTGTGTGGTTTTCTGTTTGCCATCAGACTTTAGCAAGTAATAGTCCTAATGATGTGATGTAACTATCTGTGGAGTCTGGTATTGTGTGAAAGGAGAAGTGGGCCCTTGAGGGGCTGCAAGGGCATGTACTCGTAGATGACAATGTCATTTTGATCAATCTTCCCCCAGTGTACAGTAATGATAAAACTTGAGAGGTTGAATAAGTGATCTCTGAACCATTTCCTGTCTGTCAGTGGTGGTAAAAATACCCAACAAGGTGTAGGAGACTTGTGTTGAGACTTAGAGTAGACGGCCCCAAAATGTTCAGCTTTCATAGTGGTTTTTACAACCAAAGCCTTTGTCACTTGTTCCGCATCGGCAAACTCTTGGCAGCCTCTCTGCAGAAGTAAGTGGACTTTGGCTCACACTCTTCCAGCCTTGAGGCTCAGCAAAGGCTGCAAAAACAAAGCAGGTGAGGGAGCCCGGTTAGAAACTGCAGCGATGAATGAAGGTCACAATCAACAGTGTCAGCTACTGCTGACAACACGAGATGTGCACATCAGATCAAGTTTTCATCCAGGTTTTTTAAAAGAAGCCTGGGACTGGTGTCTCTCAACACAGAGAGCCAAGGATGCTTGTGAAACACAGGTTTTGAGTGATAGTGATGACACTGAAAATCCATTTGAAATGAAGCTTCTGTCATACTGCCCAGCACAGCAGGGGACAGGGTTCTGCAGGACTGAGCATGCCTTCTTTTTTTTTCTTCAGTGCTTGGAGTTAAATGATGGAATTGGGTGATTATAATTTGGTGATCATACTTGAGCGCAAGTGAAAAATGAACTATTTTGGCTGTGGTGTGTGGATTGGGGGATATCCTTGTTCTGTTTTTCCAGAAATGGCTGGCAACTATGGACACTGACTGAAAACTGTGGACCTGGTCTTTCTGCAAAGGTTCTCTGGAACAGTTGGCCCTCTTCTGGCCTTTCCAGTAGTTAATCAAGACTTTGCTCACAAACATTGTCGTTGAAAGTCTTCACGAGCGGTTCCTGCAGTCAGGTTGGGCAAAATACTAATGGACTATTGTATGTTTTGTCCTTGGATGCTGTATGTCTATCAGTCCTGTTCTCTTAACCGTGCTGTTGGCTGCTACCTTAAAATCTGATGTGCCGAACTAAAGGGAGTCTTAGCGAAGACAAGGGAGGAGCTTCTATTTCATTTTTCCAAATCTTACTGTGTATCTGTCCCCCTGAAAATGTTCTTCACCCTCATTAAAGGACATCTTGAGACACTGCACGACTTTAGTTCACTTTGCTTTGGTTCCAGCTGTGCTAAAATGTGCATTAAAAATGTGGGAAGGAGGGGGGTAAGGGGAAGTGTCTTTTTCAGTGGTGACTGTGTTAAGCTTATGACTGTTCACACTTTGCATTCAGTGTCAGCTCAATGAAGCCATGAGCAGAAAAGTGAACAAATCAAGGACAAATACTTGATTATTTTTTGTGAATTATGGTTAACTTACCAAAGTGATGTATCCTGTCAAGCAGACGAAGTAATTTCTGCAGTAAACAGTGTTATTGTTTTTAAGTACAGTATTTTCAGGCATTGACATGTGAAAATAACTGAATAGCAAAACAGGTAGCGTATGTTCATTCTTGACCTACACTCCAGTATGTAACATTTATGGTGATTGTCTTATTTGTATAAAACAAAGTTGTCAAATTAAGTGGAGAATTTTCATATAGAAGACTATATATTAGACTATATTCATCAGAAGAACGTATTAAGATTAAATAAATGATTAGAACAGTAATCAAACTGTCCTTTTTTGTCTGGGGGCACAGCAGTGTAAAGAATACTTGGATGGAAGGGTTGTTACAGAACGATGATTGACACGTGTAATGGTAAATTCTGTTCTGCAGGCTGCTGGTGGGTTATGTTCAGCTGAGGCTGCAGACATCTGCTCTCCCAGTGAGCTTGTTTATGGCATTTTTTTTTGTGGTGTGCTTGGTCACATGCTAACAAATATGCTGCTGTTCAAAAAGAGACACCCGTACTACAGAGTGTTTAACAAGAGTTAAGTGTGTTACCAGCATGTGCTGCTGCAAACTGGTGTGACAGGGGCTGGGCTGAAGCCATGAAGCACACTCCTGTGTGACACACACGGGCAGGACTTGGCAAAGCAATTGATGTCGCAGTCAAGAGTCCCTAAACTGGTAAATAGCCTCATTTGAGCTTTAAATGTGTGCTTCAGACTCTTAACACTTCTCTGAAACTTGCTGCAATTAAAAAAAAAAATACCTGGGCACTCTGAGCTTTTGTGCATTCGTACAAATTTTCCTCAGCTGAATTGGATCCTATCCTATGAGACACGTGGTGTTTGGTTTCTTGCAGGGAAACGTCCTGCACATCTGTGTTGTCTGAAAGGCACAATGCAGCTGTGGTAACAATGTTTCTGGAGATGTCTCACCATTTTCAGGGTGCAGGTGGAGTCCCCACTTTTGATCCCTGTAACACTTGCTTTCTGGGGGTGTGTGGGGGTGACTGGGTTAAGTGCTGTGTCTGCTTTCAAAGGAAAGGGTCACTTCAGCTGTGAAGTTTGGGGCTGTCCTACAGGTCCTAGTTCAACTGCAGTAAATCTAACAGCCTTTGTTCAGCTAAAATAATGGATCAAATAATGAGAAATAAACGAACTCCATTCCTTCTAATTTATTTGAAAGTCAAATGTCTTATCACACAGTGCACAGGCCCCTTCTTAGCTTCTGGTTAAATAGCACCCTGAGCAAGGCCAGGGTGACCCCCACCCTCCCCCTTTATGTTCTCCCCTGCACCAGCCCCGCCTCAATCAGCAATAATTTACCAGTTAACTTCATTGACACTCGAGGTAGCAGCTCGGAAGCCTCACTGCAGGGCTGTCCTGTAGTGATTGTACAGGAGAACTCCCAGCAATGAGCAGTTGCTGCAAAGGTGTTAAATTGTGATCAGTGGTTAATTAAAAAAAAAAAAGGTATCTGAGGCTGGGTGGAGGTCTGGCTAGTGAATGCAACTGTCAAATTTACAACTACAGCTGCTGAGTACAATTATTTCTGTAATGAGCCTTTTTCCAGGGTTATCTGGGTCTTGGCAGGGCAGCTGGAATTCCTTCTTCAGAAGCTGATGTGGCCCACAGCAGCCACATACCGTGGTGACCATCATCTTCTCAACATTGAACCTGTTCGGAAGAGAGAGGAGCAGTTTGGGTTTAAATACAGCTTTTCAAATATTTGGATGCTTTATTTTTCTTTTCCTTATGGTGGAATGTTTAGAGCACAAGCCTTAAGTTTAAAAGTTCTCTCAACTGCAGAACTACAAACAAGGTAGGAAATGAGTCAATATTTTAAGTTCTAGTACCTGCTGCAGGTGTTGAGGTGGCCTAAGCTGCTGACAGCCTCTTTGAATCTGCCTCTCTTAGTTTAAAACTCTCCCCCCTCGTCCTGTCCCACCAGGCCCTGCTAATACATCTGTCCCCATCTTTCTGACAGGCCCCTGAAGTCCTCAGAGGCCACAAGGTGTCCCC
>JANHFX010012029.1:0-47147 GCA_027560015.1 Chloroceryle amazona | reverse complement strand
CCCTTTTCCTTTTTAATAAGTCAGTGTTTCTGGGCCACCTACAGGCACATTTATTCTTCTGCAGTGGGGAATTGGGAAGCACAATAAGCTGAAGTCACGGTCATCGTGCATCAGGGTGGGTCTATCTGCGTCTCAGGGTTGCAGCTCCCATTGCTGGCAGCTCGGCCAGATCTGTTCCCATCAGCTCCATATTGACTGGGGTGGTGTCTGACCCTTGAATATCGTTGTTATTTAGGACTTGGGTTGCAGGAGTCTCAAGAGAGTGAAACCATCAAGCCAGGCTTGGTCAGTTTTCTGGTCTCCTGACCAGTGAGCTAGCATTGTCCTTCCTCCAGGCACCCCATCCCAGTCTTGTTGTCACTTGCTGTCCTGGGTAGTGACTGTGTCAGAGTTGATTTGCTCAGCTCAGGATTATCCACAACAGCCATATGAACCTCCTTTGGAGGGTATTTTAATGTTTTTTCCTTCTTTTCATCAAGGACTGCTAAAGTATCTCGAGATCACGCCACTTGAATGCAAAATGTAGCTTCACGAAGCATCCTCTGAGCCCTCTGTGACATGGCCACACCCTTCTGTCTCTATTTCCATGTGGCCTCACTGTAAAACCAATGTAGGATGAAAGGTACAGGAATCCTGCACTGTGCAGAGGGTGCTGAACTCTTCAAAGTGTGGTTCACAGTCTTTCTCAATGATCTGGATGGGGGCATTGAGGCACCTTCAGTTAGACCAAGATGATACCAAGTTAGGTGAGAATGTTGATCTGCTTGAGGGTAGGGAGGTTCTGCAGATGAATCTGGCCAGGCTGGATTGATGGGCTGAGGTGAATAGGATGAGGTTCAACAAGGTCAAGGGCCAGGTCCTGCATTTGGGTCACAACAACCCCCTGCAATGCTCCAGGCTGGGGGAAGAGTGGCTGGAAACTGCCCATTGGAAAAAGACCTGGGGATGTTGGTTGACAGCTGGCTGAAGATGATCTATTGTGTGCCCAGGTGGCCAAGAAGGCCACCAGTATCCTGTCTTGGATCAGCACTAGTGTGGCCAGCAGGACTAGGACAGGGATTGTCCCCCTAGCCCAAGCACTGGTGAGGCCACCCCTTGAATCCTGGGTTCAGTCTAGTGAGGAGCAGCTGGGGGACCTGGGATTGTTCAGTCTGAAGAAAAGGAGGCTCAGGGGAGACCTTCTCACTCTTGTCAACTCCCTGAAAGGAGGTTGGGGTGTCTCCTCTCCCAAGGAACAAGCAATAGGACAAGAGGATATGGCCGCGAGGGGTTTAGGTTGGACATGAGTAAAAATGTTTTCCCTGAAAGGGTTGTCAAGGCTTGTCCAGGCTGCCCAGAGCAGTGATGTAGTCCCCACCCCTGCAGGGGTTTCAAAGCCGTGTAGATGTGGTGCTGAGGGATATGGTTCAGTTCTGGGTTAACAGCTGGACCTGATGATCTTAAAGGTCTCTTCCACCTTAAACAATTCTGTGATTTTTGTCTCTAACCCAGTCAACTTGTTCCTATGGCTGGCTTGAAGTTCAAAGTTGCCCTGGTGCTTTGGTGGGAGGCAGGGGCGGCAGTTTTATAAAGAAGAATAGTGACAGAAGAAAGTTTTTCTTCTCATTTCCCATCCTGTCTGTCCTGGTGAATGTGGTGTTTTTGGTTGAGGGGTTTGAAGGAGTGAGAGAGGCAGTCAGATGGAAACACCGATTCTGCAAACTCCTGAGAGCTACTGGCCACTGCTTCCTCTTGGTTCAGCTCCATCAGTTCATCATGGGCCTGAGGTGGGCACTTTAATGGGAAGTTGGCTGGCAGAGGAGGAGAATCTATACCTTCCTTTTACAAGCGGCTCAGTGAAAAGCTGGAGTGTTTTGGATTCCTCCTTCCAGGAGAGAATAGCCCTCATTGTAAGTCTGGAGAATGAGAGAGAGAGAGAGGGAGGCTCTTCCCTGTGCACGCTCCAACTCTCTTGGCTGAGAGGCAGCTTTGCGCTACATGTTTGATTTTGGCATTACTTGAAGCTTTCTGAACCTTGCAGAAGAGTGGAGGTGAAGGCGAGGCATCATTTATTCAATCTAATTATGGGATGAGGGTGACAGAGCCCAGGAGATTCCTGGGAAAGGATGAAAAGTGGGTGATCAGTGAGAAAAGCATTAGCAGCCACGATGGCTTGCTGTCACTGGCTGCTTTCTGGGCAGCACCTCATCTCTGTATGTCAGCACCATTGCTTCTTTGCACCCAGTGATCTCTTGGTCCTGCCTCTGCAAAACATGCTTCAGGATGAGAGCCTGAATTTCAGGGTGGTGGAAACTCCAACAGGTGTACATTCTGAGCATCTGAGACGGGTGACTACTTGGGTCAGCCCCTGAAAGTTTGGATGAAAACCTGAAGTGCCTTAAACATTCTCAAGGGAGGAAGGTTTCGCACTTGGAAAACTTTGTGAGGTTTCCAGCATTTGCTGCTTCCAGTCAGGCTAGAATCCATAAGTGCAAAGGCCCATGAAAATGATTAATAAAGAACAAAAACCAGACCAAACAACAGCTTCAGCTCCACAACTCCTCTGAAATAGCAGGCTTGCAGAAGTCTCATGCTTTCTGTGGTTAGATTTGCTCTTGTAAAGCTGAAAGCCCATTCTTCAAACTGGATTGAGCCCTGGGTGCTGTTTGTGTCGGGGTTAAGAGTGTCTCCAGATATAAATTGCAGGGTGTCCATCAGCATCAGTGAGCTATACTACTTTATTTGGCTGGAAAGACTGGTCCAGGTACTTTGGTGGAAGTGAACGAGATTCACTTGCATGGGCAGGTAAGTGCTGCTGTACATGTAGCATTCTCCCTGCAATTTGCTGTTGTTTTTTATGGCAACTTCTTTTATCTTGTGTCAGCGAGAAACTTCCAGGTGCCTCGTGTCCTTGATTTCTTAATATGAGGCTTCTTGATTCCCCTCTGTGACACCAGTGATGTATGTTGGACCTGGGAGGTGTTTGGGGGAATGAGAAACTGTTTTCCATTTGAGTTGCCTGTGTTGCATGCAAAGATGCCTTTGGAGATGGTCTAGCCCCAAAGTTGAATTATTATTCTGTGGAATATAAAAGGAATCAAATGCTTGGGATTATGAGTCAGGTTTTGGTGATACAGCATTGCCTGGAAAACAGCCCTGGATTGAAGGATCCTTCTCTTTGGCCATATGTCTTCTGATCCGCTTCCATGCCTTGAGTGTTATTCCAGTGCAGGGATGGCTCCAGTGAATAATGGGACATCCCATAGATCAGTGGCTCATTGTGTCCATTAAGGGATGCCCCCTCCTGAGTTACAAGTGGCGCTTCTGGCTGATATCCAGGGCAAGAAATCTTGGCCTAGCTGAAGCCAATGAGATGTCATTGACAAACAGGAGCTAATTAGCTCAGTTAATCCTGACTTGGAAGACTAGACCTTGGGACCTTCAAGGGGTTCTCTGTCACCTCTTGTAATCTTCAGCTGCTCAGAAAGTTGGGGCATCTGGCAAAGGTACATCAAGTTCTCTTGATGTTTGTTGTGTGATGGGCATAATAAGGTCTCAGTTTGATCTACCAGGGTAGGAGCAATCATTGAGAAGAATTGTGTGGTCATTGATACAAGTGACTGCTAGCACTTACAGAAATCAGTTTCTTTATATTATTTGGACTCTATATGCTAATATTGAGCTAGTCCTGGGAGTGGAGTCATCATTAGCTGGTTTAATCACCTTCTCCTTTTCACTGACAGCTGGAGTTACACGTTGGAGGAAGACAGCAAAGGAGACAGATTCAAAATGATACTCTGAGGTCAACCATCATTCCATGTCTCGGAGGAGAAGGTGGCTGAAGACAACTGATGGGGAAAGGGCAAAGCCATGGTTTCTAGGACCTGTGGTTCCTAGGTAAGGAGTTTTTTGTTTTGGTTTGGTTTTGTGTGTATGTGTGTGTGTTTTTCTGCTGTGTGACATAAGTTAAGCTGCTATCTTAACCAGAAAGACATTCAGTTCTGATTTTGAGTGAGATGAGGAGTTGTGCAAGACTTTTCACAGTGCACAGTGTCTCTGTTTGGTTTTTCTTGTTCCTGTGCAGGGGGTGAAGACCATAAAAGCATACAATCATAGAATGGTTTGGGTTGAAAGAGACCTTAAAGATCATCTAGTTCCAACCGCCCTGCTATGGGCAGGGACACCTCCCACTAGAACATACTGCTCAAAGCCCCATCCACCCTGCTCTTGAACACATGCAAGTTTGGGGCATCTACAACCTTCGTGGACAATTTGTTCCAGTGTCCCACCACCCTTACAGGGAGGAACTTCTTCCTAACACCTAATCTAAATCCTCCCTCTTCTGTTTTGAAGCCATTACACCCCATCCTATCACTACAAGCCCTTGTAAGAAGTCCCTCCCCAGGTTTCTTGTAGGAGCCCTTAAGATTATGGAAGGCCACAATAAGGTCTTCCTGGAGTAAGATGAGAATGCGGGTTTGCAAGAGCCTGGGAGCCCATGTTGAAGTCATAGGTTTTTGCACCAATTTTATCAGCAGCATCTGCTAATAACCATCACCTTGTTCATCAGGATAGATGAAACTCATCTGGATTGGCTTGACTGTACTCTTCCTCTGCCTCATGAGGTCTCCACCACCTCCTGAAAACCTGGGGCTGATTCATGCCCTGTGTTTCCATCAGTCCCAGGGACCTTATCTCTACCTTGCAGCTGGGAGCAGGACTCTGTCCTATCTCTGGATAGCAGGGCTGGAAGTGAGCACCAAGTTCTCCACTCATCTTCTCCCTTGCAGGTCCCTTCCTGTTGAGGGTCATTTCTCTGGTCCCATTCACGAACACGCACAAGTGACGGTGCTTTGTAAGAGCTGTTTTGTAGCCATACAGCTGTGGGAACAAGAACAACATGCATTTCAAGCCATTTCCCTCCCTGCTGCAGTGACTGTCTTGCTGCCTGCAGTGCTTCCACAAGGGTTCATTACAAGTAATAGCTCTTACTAGAGCTGGTAGAATGGGGAAAAAAACCAGAGGAGCTGTTCTTCGGGCTAAAGGTGTATCTGTTTTTTCCTGGCTAAATCAGCACTGCTTTTTCCAGTGCTATGTGTCATTGTGTGTACCTTGCTGATAAGAGACGCACACTGTGGTCCCCATGCTACTGACTGCTGAGAGACGTTACAGGAGTTACGTGTCTGTTATTGGCAGCACCCCATGATCTGGTAGAGTCCGGTTCTTACTCCTTGGTAGATGATCCCTGCTCGGCCTGGGGCTTCCCATCCATGCTCCGTTATTCAGTCACTTACAGAGACATGAAGGTCTCTTCTCTTGGTAGAAAGCATCCCTGGAAGTGTGTTCCCCAGGCAGCTCAGGAGAGCTGGGATTACGAGCAGCTCCTTTCCAATCCACAGTTGACAGACTGCACTGGCTTGTTACAAAACTCCTCCAAAATAACAGCATAGCTGTTCTGAAGTTTCTCTTGTTTTATACAGTAATCCACTTATTTCCCCCCCTGCCCCGCCACTGGGTGCTACAGCAGCCAGTTGTTTCTGTGAGAGCCTAATATATCATGGGGTAAAATTATATGTTTTCTTCTAGTGCCAGACATTTGGAAGCATCTGGTTAGATAGAGAATTACCCAGCATGGATAAATCATGTTTAAAAAGCTTGCTTTTTTTTTTTTTTTCTTTTTTAAGGCTTCTATTTTTTGTTTGTTTTGTGTGTGCTTCTGCCTCCTGGAGCATCTCCCCAGCTGGCTGGGGAGGAGGGATTGTCAGTGAAAGCCCAGCCCAGCGGATACTCTGCTGGAAGCACAAGTAAGTAGTGGAAATGCTCTGAATTCAGCTTTATACCTTTATACTAGGGGTTGCCTTTAGGAGCTGATTCTTCAGCTAAAGCAAGTTTCTTTTTACTCTCTTGGCAAATGAAACTTTTTGCACAGGGTTTTTCTCAAAGCATGTTTCCTTCATGTGAGAATTGGCTTTTTAAGCTATGCTTTGTCAGTGTGCAGTATAGCAGCGCTTATGTAGTAACTCCACCTCCTCCTTAGGATAGGATGCTCTTCTCTGTTACATGTACCTTTGCCTGTTGGGACTGGAGTTTTCCAGCTGAGGTTTCTGCCTTGGACTGAGTTGTTCTGGAGAAATACCAGCTCTGAGTGAAACAGTCCCTTCTGAGAATAAGACTGTGGAAAACCAAATAATTTGGTCCGCATTGAAGCAATTCTGTCTCTCTCTTGTGGAAAAGGCAAGGGGAGAAGAAGAGATGTAGTATAGCTCTTCAGTTAATTCCCTGAGTAAGACTGTACGTGGACCATGTTTTATCTTACTAATGTCATCTTCTTCACCCAGGAATACAGGGTAGTCATCTTTGTGCAAGCCTGAGGTCTTTGATCTGAAAGAGATGGATGGCCTGTGATTGTGGGGAGATTGATCTCTATTTGGTGGCTTCCATTAGGTTGGAAAGAAGTGATAAATTGGCTGGAAAGATGAACAGTTTCTAGGTCATGCTTTTATCATAGAATCATGGGATCATTTTGTTTGGAAGAGACCTTTAAGACTGAGTCCAACTGTTAACCCAGCACTGCCAGGTCACCACTGATCCATGTCCCTCATCACCACATCTCCATGGTTCTTTAATCCCTTCAAGGATGGGGACTCCACCACTGTCCTGGGCAGCCTGGGCCAGGCCTTGACAACCCTTTCAGGTTGGCTTTCTTGGCCACCTGAACACATGCTGGCTCATCTTCAGCTGGCTGTTGACCAACAGCCCCAGGTCCTTTTCTGCAGGGTAGTTTCCAGCCACTCTTCCCCAAGCCTGGAGTGTTGCAGGCATTTGTTGTGATCATGTTTGAGACCATTTTTATTTTATTTTTAAAGACACGTCATAATCACAAAATGGAAAAAATTATATGGTTTCTAGAACACATAAAAGCCTCCATGAGTTACACTGGGAACTGCCTGGGACAGTCCATCATCCTAAAAACACTGAGGATGTGAAGTCACCCACTGGAAGGATGGATCTGGTTTTGTTCAGGTAGCAGGACCTGCAGCAGTCTGAGAGGCAGCCTTGACTTCTGTCAAGAAGCTGCACCAGTGAAGAACTGGTGTGGCTGTCAAACAAGGAGCATCCAAGGGCTCCTTGCTGGGCAGTTTGGACTGTTAGGCTGCCTTAAGCCTGGGACTTGCAGTTTGGGTAGGAGAGGATGGCTCCTCTGTCCATGGCCCCTTTGCTCACAACTGCTGAGTCAGACCATCCAGCATTTGCAGGTCTGTCAACATTTACCTTTTCCATTTTCCTTGGCATTGGAGAAGGGGGAATCAAACAGTTGTTTCTTTCAGACTCCATCCCAAACCACAGTGATCCTGCAGTGCAAGGTTGTCTTTGCATGTAAAATAACTATGAATCAGTCAAATGCAAGGTTGGAGATGAAGAAAGTGGGAGTCAGGCTGTATTTCCAGGTGTGCTGTATTTGTCCAGAGCTGAGTCCAGATCCAAACCAGCTTGTCTCCAGGCTACAGATGAGCAGCCAAGAAAAACCCCAGCTGCAATCCTTTCCTTTTGAGGATGCTCAAGGGGCAGTGGCCATGGGAATGGTACCTTGTAGAGCCATGTCACCCTGTGAATGGGTGCAAGCTGGAATCATGCACCCCATTTTCCAGCCTCCAATAGCAGTAATCGATAGGGCAGCAGCCTGTGGTGGGGTGAGTGGGCTGCCTGCTGTCCCCAGAAGAAGACCCTGGGGCATTTTCCTCCCCAGGGCAGCCCTGAAAGTGAAGATATTCAAAGCTTTTACATCAGCTAGAGCCCTGTCCCATTTTCTGTTGTCTGATGGACAATTAAACTCTCCCAACAGGTTGTCTTCTTGTACATGATAAGATGGGAGGGTGCCAGTGGGTTATTATTGATAGTATCTGGACACACTGTGTCTTGGGGATTTATGCTGGGGAATGATGCAGGGGGACATCTCCCTCTGGAACACCCTTTATGTTCAATTGACAACCAATTTGCTTTGAACAAATGAAGACGTGCGTAATCTGCATGAGAAAGCCTCACAGAGGGACAGGAGCTCTGCCAGCTTCAGCTGCAAGGTCCAATCTGATCCTGTACGTGTGCAGAGTGTGACTGGGTGGGCTTGGAAAAGCTTTTTTGGTGGCTGCCCAGCTTCCAGGGAGAGCGTGAGAGGCAGCTGACTCCCAGAGAAGGTTTGGGAACTGAGGGCTGGAAACTTCCTGGATTAGTGGATCCTGCAAGTCCAGTTTATCAGTGCTTATAAATCTTATCAATGCTGATCAATAGCTAAAGGGTGTGGGCCAAGAGGATGGGGCCAGACTCTTCTCAGTGGTGCCCAGCAACAGGCCAAGGGGCAATGGGCACAAACCGGAAACCAGGAGGTTCCATCTGAACCAGAGGAGAAAATTCTTTGCTGTGAGGGTGCCAGAGCCTGGCCCAGGCTGCCCAGAGAGGTTTTGGAGTCTCCTCTGGAGAGATTCCAAACCTGCCTGGACAATGCAATCCTGGGCAACCTGCTCTGGGTGACCCTGCTTTAGCAAGGGGATTGGATGAGATGATCTCCATGGGTCCTCTCCACCCCACCCACCCTGTTCTGTGATTCTGTGACTTCTTAGACAAAATTTGTCTCAGGTGATTTCTGCAGGGTTTGATCTCTGCATTTATATACCTTGACACAAAGAGTGGCTGACACCTTGCAACTAATGAGAAGCTTGCCGTGATTATCACTAATCATACAAAACAAAACTGAGCTTCTGTGATGCTGGGACAAAGACAGGAGCACTGTTTGGAAATGCAGAGGGTGCAAGGGTGAGGAGGAAATTCCTGAGGTTTGCAAGCAGACATGTAGAAAGGCAAAGAAAATGCCTGAGCTTGCAGAGGCACTGTAATGAGAGGCAGTTTTTAAGTGGTGAGGTGCGGCTGCGTATGTAGCACCTGAGCTTAAACTGGGATATGTGCATGCCCTTGCCAGCCAGGACGATGCTGCCACCGCTTGTTGTCGTGCACTTGGCTTTGGTGGGATAAGTTTACATGCTATGCTGCCTGCAGTGCATCACAAGGTAGGGGGATTTAATTAGACTTAGGATGAGAGGTTTGGCCTTTCCTGATGTAGGGATGACAATGAGGGGACCAAGGTTCGGTGGAGGATGAGCAGAGGTTACAGAACCCCAGAACAGAAGGGGCTTGAAGGACCTCTGGAGGTCATCTAATCCAACCCCCTTCTAAAGCAGGGTCACCCAGAGCAGGGTGCCCAGGATCACATTGTCCAGGTGGGTTTGTATCTCTCCAGAGACTCCACAACCTCTCTGGGCAGCCTGGTCCAGGGCTCTGTCCCTGGGAGGTCAAAGGGTCATGCTGTCTTTGAGAGAAGATGGACAGAGATGGGGGCTTTGGCTGGTCTTCCCAGCTTTTGCTATTCTATTCCTTTCCATCACAGCACTGGCCAACTGGGTGCTGATGCTGGCAGGAGAGGTTAGTACCCCAGCTGTGGTTGTTTCTGGTAACCTAGTGCCCTTGACAACATTATTTCCTGACTGAACACTTGTGCCCCTCAAACCAGAGTTTGGTGGTGTAGCAGTGTTAAAGGAAGGTGTTCTGCTGGGGTTACTTTGCTTCTGTTTGAACTGATCTTCCCTGGAAATCTTTATGTGTGAGGGTATTACTCAGCAGACAATTTAGCCCAAGTACATTAAGGAAAGGCAGGAAGAGCTTCTGATTGTGCTGTATCTGTAGTGTAGGTGTTAAAGATGTGTTCGTGAGCCAGTCAGAGAAGAATGCTGAGGGAATCCTGTTTTGGTTAATCTTGTTTAATTTTATAATAAAAAACAGATGGCTGGCCATCTGGTGCTTCTTGCAATCAAATATCTCACAATTAACTGTAATTTACTTGCCCTGAGACTTCCATGATCTTCGTGTACGTTGTCTTTTTTTTTTTCCCCTTCAACCTGAGTATGTGTGGTCCTTCCTAGAAGCCTGGAGCTGCCTGTAGAAACTCGCAGTGGAGAGTGGTGTGGGGGTCCCAGGAGGCATCTGCTTTCCCCCAAAAATGGAGGCAAGCAGTGTATCTTCTGCTTTTCAGACCCTGGAGGAACCACATTCAGGCTAAACTAGACATGTCTCAGTATTGAAACTACGTCGCAAGAGATATGACACACTGCTGAAGGAGAATATACAAATTAGATCTACATTTTCCACCAGGCTATGGGATTTCTTCAGAGCTCAGAACGATTATAGCTAAAGTGGTTTTTCTCTGGCAGTTTAAGTTACTGAATGTAATTAAATGAGATGCAGGTGACCCTCTGGAGTAGGAAAGCTTTCTGAGGGAATTTGCAGTAAAATGGGATGTGGAATAAAACTCACCAGGCAAATATACCCTTCTTCTGTTCAGTCTTTCCTCTAAGACATTAAGACCCCCAGGATTCATCCCACATAAGCTGTTCAGTGGTAATGCCAGGTGCTACAGACAGATACCAGCTATGGGACCAGTCATCGCATCACTAGCTCATCTTGGGTGATCTCACCAAGGATTCTGTTTAATACCTCTACCAATGATCTGGACAAGGGGGTTGAGGCACCCTCAGTAAGTTTGCAGTTGATACCAAGTTGGATGGGAGTGTTGATATGCTTGAGAGTAGGGAGGATCTACAAAGGGATCTGGGCAGGCTGGATCGATGGGCCAAGGCCACTGGGATGAAGTGCAACAAAGCCAAGTTTTGGGTCCTGCATTTAGGTCACGAGAATCCTCTGCAATGCTCCAGGCTTGGGGCAGAGCAGCTTGAAAGTACCCAGTGGAAAAGGACCTCAGGATGTTGGTCAACAGCCAGCTGAAGATGAGCCATTGTGTGGCTAGGTGACCAAGAAAGCCACCAGCATCCTAGCTTGTATCAGCCCTAGTGTGGCCAGCAGGACTAGGACAGGGATTGTGTCTCTGGACTTGGCACTGGGGAGGCTGCCTCTTGAATCCTGGGTTTAGTTTTCCACCCCTCACTCCAAGGACACTGTGGGGCTGGAGTATGTCCAGAGAAAGTCAATGAAGCTGGGGAAGGGTCTAGAGCACAGGTCTAGGGCTTCAGGAGCAGCTGAGGGACCTGGGGTTGTTCATCCTGAAGAAAAGGAGGCACAAAGGAGACCTCCTCACTCCTGACTACTCCCTGAAAGGAGGTGGAAGGGAGGTGGGGTCAGTCTCTTCTCCCAAGGAACAAGCAATAGGACAGGAGGAAACTGCGTCTAGTTGTGCCAGGACAGGTTTAGGTTGGACTTGAGGAAATGTTTCCTCCCCAGAAGGGTTGTCAAGTCCTGTCCCAGGCTGCCCAGGGCAGTGGTGGAGTCCCCATCCCTGGAGGGGTTTCAAAGCCATGGAGATGTGGTGCTGAGGGACATGGTTTAGTGGTGACCAAGCAGTGCTGGGTTAATGGTTGAACTTGATGATCTTAAAGGTCTCTTCCACTGAAAATGATTTTGTGGTTCTCTAAGGATGAATTTGGACCTTTGTGACTTCTCGTGTAATAGATGTGCCTTCTATTTCTGATAACACTAATGAATTTGGAGACAGGAGATGGAAGCACCCTGCCTTTCAGGGTGATAGAAACCACATTTGTTTGACAATGCTGGTTGTGCTGCTGAAATGATGTTTCTTGTTCTGAAACACTGGTCTGCGGGTTCATTTACATGTCAGTTTAACAGCATCTCTAATGAACATGAATAAATGAATTCCATATGAGAGATCTGCATGTGGATAGGTGAGAAATCTCCCAGAGTTTCCTAGGTGGTTGCTAGTTGTTTACTATCCTAAAATTTTTCTGCTAGCAGATGAAGAAAAATAATTGAGCTCTTCCCCTCCTCTGCAAAATCACTGGTTTTGTATGTGCTGTGGTAGTTACATCTGGGAATTGGGTCATGATGCTAAAAGATATATTCAGATTGCAGGGTCTGTTAGGCTGGTGCTGTGCTCCATACTCCAGGATGTTTATTTAAATAGAGAGCAACCTTCAGAAGGGCAAGAGCTCATTTGAACAGGCCTCCCAATGGGGACTTTGGGCTGTTGGTGGGATCTGCAGAGCTGGCAGATATTGGGTTTCACACTGCCCCAGCTGCCAAATGATCAGGTCTCGGAGGTGCAGCTGGGGAGTGGATCTGACATCTATCCAGAGCAGCTCACCATCCCATCTAGATAATGGCAGTTAGAAAAACTAAGCGGTTGGTGGAATGGTATGAACACAAAGACTGATAAAATGGTTGTTACTGTTAAGAGCAGTGGAAAAATGCTGCATATGAGGGTTTGGGACCTGCGTACATGAACATCTTCAGGTGAGTGCTGCTCAGCTCAGGGCAAAATGCATTTTGAAACCTGCCCATCCTGTTTCTCCCTCTTCTTTATCCCTCCTTCTTAGTGGGACCAGGGCAGATTTTTTGTCCTTCAGTACTTATTTTTCCCCTCCTAGTGCAGCTTGTGTCTACAGTGTCTTTTTCAGAAGAAGGATAAGAATGGATAATCCAACAATTAGGACACATATCTGGCAGGTAACCCCACAGAGGGGACTCTCTTTTTCTGGGGTGTGTGCCACTTTAGGATGTCACTAAGGAAGAGATTACAAGCTTCAATCAAAACTCTGCTCCAGTTCAGCTTTGCCCACACTCCCAGTTATTTATGTGGAGTGGACAGAGGCCCTGGGGCTCTCTGGGTGGGATTGCTGCCACACATATGTCCTCCATCCTTGTTCCTGATGGAGCATGGCTCCATCTGCTCAGTGTGTGTCTTGCCCATGGGGTTTGTAGACCATGAGACTTACTCAAACCTTACCCCTTGGACACTTGGAGTCGTTGACCTTCCAGGACTCAACACCCCACAGCTGCTGCTCACGAGGCTAGGAGAAAGATTGCATGCCCAGCAGACCTCTGATGCTGCTTCGAAGAGTCTGTGCTATCCCTGCTAGGCAGGGAAATGTCAAGAGGCACTGGGGACAAATAAAGGCTGACGAATCAGCCGTGCCAGGAAGCAAACCTTGTTCTGCAGGAGAGCTGGATATTGCCAGCACAATAGCTAGATTACAAAGCCATTTCCTCCAATTACCTTCTCTGTCAAAGCTCCGTGTCATCTGGCACTGGGAAAGCTGGGATCCAAATTCATTGTGAGTTGGGGCGATGACACCAGAGATTTCTAAATTAATACCCTGCCAAGAGGAATAGGGATTGTGTTTTCCAATTGTGTCAGTTCTGATTCCTTTGCTTGTCAGAGCAAAATTTGCCTTGCCATCTGGTTTCCAGGGCATGGCTCAGGGAAATCATAGGTTGCTCAGCCCAGCATGTTGAACTTGCTGCGCAGTGGCTGCAGGGAGCTTTGTGTGGGGGGAAAAAAAGGGCTTTTGGGGGCAATCTTGACACCTGGCAAAGAGCAAAAGGGGAGACCATGGTGCTGGTGAGAAGGAAAGAGAGGGAAGATCTCCTCCTCGAAACAGTGGGTAAGCATGCAGGGAAATCTGACTGTGGTATGGGAGTCACATAACTGAAAAAAATGGATTTGTAGACTATGCAAATACTTGTAAAGAAGGTGGTTTTGTGTTGTGAACTGAACTGGGGAGCATTAGAAATTGAATGGTGCAGGCAAACGGTGTGTCAGCCTGTTGTCTGACTCTCATTCATTCTTCTGGAATAGAAATAGTTATGAGTTAGTTAAATAACATCCAAAGCTTGGGGGTGCCTCTGACCAGAAGTTAGGATCCTGCTCCAGCCCCACCACCCCTAGCTTTCTGCCTATGCTCCCTTGGGAAGGAGGTCTGTGATGTCTCCCTTCTCCACACACAGCTCAGTGCTGGAGGTGGCTGGTGCTGAAAGGATGTCAATGTGATGTTTCCACAGTGACTTTCTTTCTGCAGAGAGGCAGTGGCATGTCTGTCCTTGGTACCCGTTCACCAGAAGTGCCTCAGACCCCTGGCCTTTATTCAGCTCTGCAAAATGAACATGGTGTTGCACTTACGGGGCGTTTAGATACCCGCAGCAGAGTGGAATGGCTTGCATTACTGTCCTCTGATATTTCCAGTAGGAAGTTATGAGCCATCCTCAGAACTGATCTGAAGGCTGGAAACCCACTGCTGTGAGGCCAGTCTGAGATAGTTGGGGTTGTTCAGCCTGGAGAAGAAAAGGCTCCAGGGATACTTTATTGTGGCCTTCCAGTTCTTAAAGGGGCCTGTCAGAAAGGTGGGGACAGACTTTTTAGCAGGGTCTGTTGTGACAGGACAACAGGTGATGGTTTGAAATTAAGAGGAGAAATTTAGATTAGAGAGAAGGAAGTAACTGTTTATACTGAGGCTGGTGAGACCCTGGCCCATGTTGCTCAGAGAGGTGATTGATGCCCCATTCCAGGAATGTGGTTGATGCCACATTCCAGGTAAGGTTGCCTGAGACTGAGGAACTTGCTCTAGTTGAAGCTGTTCCTGCTCTCTGCAGGAGGCTTGGACTAGATGAGCTTTAAAGGTCCCTTCCAGCCCAACCCAGTCTATGATTCTATTCTGGATGCATTTAAAGACCATGATGTGTTTGCTCCGCAGGTTGGACTTGATTATTCAACTGAATGCCAAAGGACTCCTTTGCACTGCAAAACCCGTGGACCATAACATGTCCAGGAAGGGAGCAGCCCATTGATCAGCTACTGTGTTTCAGTGGCACCTAGTTGGGGTCTGGTGGCTGTGTGTGCATTTGCCAACTGGGATGACTCTGGGGCAGCGATCTCTACAACTGGTGACGAGGATGCTGTAGACCCAGAAGGTAAGCTGTCTTGGGTTTGGTGGGAATTGGGAGGATCTGCGTGTCCTTGTCCCATTGCAAACAGACTGTGGGAGTCTTCAGAAAGGGGAGGCACAGGTCATGGGGAGGACCATGCAACAGAAGAGGACAACACGGTTCCTGGCATGTTCCCCTTCTCTGGGAGCAGATTTGGGGTGTTGGTGAGCTGGCCATATCTATTGCCACAGCACATTGGGAAGAGGTAGTCAGGGATGCCAAACAACACAGACCTTGAGTGCCAGCTGCATTGCTTTGAGCGGGACTAGGGAAGAAACCCCCAAAGAAGAAATCCCATAGGAGTCACCAACTTGATCAATGTGCGAAGGGCTTTTTAGGCCAGTGAAGCTGATCACCAAGTGGATGATGGTTTATATCCCTTCTGTTAGCTCTTCTCAGTGGGTGAAGGAGCTTTGTAGGGTGCAGTGGAGCTGAGCCCTCTTGGCTGGTGGTGCTGGGGATGCACAGCTCCTTTGTTCGGACATCAGACGTTGGCAGCAGGCACCCAGCCAATGGATAGTGTCTCTGCAAAGGCACCGTCAGCCCTGGGTGCCAGTGTTCCCACCCAGACGTTGGGAAGGGAGCACCTGCTTCCCCCTGGCCATCCCCATCACCAGCTGCCAGCGCAGTCACTGTCCCCAGGCCCACATCCCTCCCCCTCCCTGCCCTTTTGCAGCTGCAGGAGAAGGATGTCCGTGCCTGCAGCATCTTGGGAAACTCAGCACTATTGGTGCCAACTGCCAGCCAGGCAGAGGGAAGGCTGCTGCCGCACCGGCAGGGAATTTGGAGAGGTTTCCAAACCCTGTGAGTCATTTGTACAAAGCCATCTGCCTGCCCTGGGTACTGACCTGGGGTCCGACACAGTCGTGATGCAGCTGGAAAGACAAAGAGATGGACGACTCTTAATATTAAACCCACGTCCTGCTGGCTATGGCTGCCTATGCTGCTCAGCTCCTTACAAAAGGATGAAAAGATGGGTGGCCTCGCACTCTCCAGACGAGCCAGCAGCTGCGGAGGTGTTGGGGGTCAGCGCCAGGAGCTGCATGACCAAGCACCCCATTTATCACCCTCATACACACCCAGCAGCCGCAGCTCCTTATCTCTCTTCCCAGCACTGGTGTGGGCTGTGCCAAAGGCTGAAGGAGAAGAAATTGGTCTCTGTGTCATCTCCACAGCCACCTTCTCAGCTGGCGGGTCCTGCTCTGCCCATCTTCTGGGTGCTGGTGCCCCCGTGCTGTGCCTGGGTGATGGGGTGTTTTCAGATGCTGCACTGGGATATATGGCTCCTTTTGGGGGCTTTCTTAGCTGCAGCTTTATAAATTCTAACAGATGTGGGCTTGGAAACTTCAGCTACAAGACACAATCTCTTTTTAAATGGCTTTGGTGGAAATTTGTACTTGGATGCGTGGAAAAATGGTGTTTTCAAAGGGAAAATGAAATGAAAACCAGGCTACTCACTTCCTCCCCCTCCCTTCCCTCCCAGTGAATTGTTATTTGGAAAGTGGGGCCTCTCTTTTAAAATACTTGAAGCATGGACGCATCCTTTTTTTTACTTCCTCTGTTTTGCTGTTCCTTTCTTTTCTTCTATTTCCCTTACTTTCTTTATGTCTTGAGTCTGTCCCCAGCCAGCTACCAGCTCCTCTTGTCACTCATAGGGTGGAGGGTGTAACGAGAGGTCTGCTCAAGTGCATTAAACTCCTGTTTTTTCCAGGTTTGGTTGGTTTGGTTTGGTGTTGGTTTTTTTATTACTATTTTTTGTTTTGGTTTGGTTTTGCTCAGAACTGAAACTCTGTAGAAACTTTGTCCTTTTTACTTAAATTAGGCTTGATAATTCAAGCCTGCTTCTCTGCTGCTGCACCTGTGAGCTGGCCACCTTGGCTCCTGCCCATGCATGGGAAGGAGAGTAGATGCCTTCCCAGGAGCTACTGGTTTACCTGTGCCTGAGGAGCGTGGTTGCACTGGCAGCTTCCCCAAATCCTCGTGTCCTGCTGCACATCGTTCCTCCCCTCTCTGTTGTGTCCTGTGGTTCTGTACTCGTGAGGTGGATTTATCAGAGAGGGTCTGTGCTGGATAAACTCATGTGGGTGTTGGCTTGGATGTGTTGTCCTTGTCTGAGAAACTCGTTCAGAGGTTGTCCCCTTTGAAGGGGCAAGTCTGTGTATGAGAATAGCTGGTACTAGTGCCTTGCTCTTCTTCCAGCTCATTGTTGTGTGGAGGCCTGTCTTAAGAGGAACAGGCAAGACGATGAGGGTGGTGAGACCCTGTCCCAGGTTGCCCAGAGAGGTGGTAGAAGCCCCATCCTTGGAAACATTCCAGGTGAAGTTGGATGTAGCTCTGAGAAACCTGCTCTATTTGCACATGTCCCTGCTCTCTGCAAGGGGGTTGGACTAAATGGCCTTTGAAGGTTCCTTCGCAACAAACCGTTCTGTGTTTCTGTGGTAAGATCTGCAGGGAGGGATGCAGTGGGGTGATCAAGGCTGTGGCGGATGATGCAAAGTCGGTGCTTTCATGACTGGCTAGACAGAGAGTTGTGAAGGGCACACTGGAGGCTGGCTGCACATCACAGAGCACCGGACTGGTGGGGCTCAGATCAGTGGGACCCTGCCAGGTGCGGGGGACGACGGACAGACCTGACACTGTGGATTGGTGGCCATGAGACAGTGGCGCCTGTACATTGTACAAGGAGCTGCTCATGTGGTTTCGGTTGAGCCAAAATATTCTTTCAGAAAGAGAACGGACCAGATGTCTTATTATTGCTGCTCACAATGCTGTACTCCAAGTACAACAATCCATCAGGGGGCTCAGCACAGCCCTACAGAAAAGTCCCTGGCACGTTTTTACAGCAGAGCCAGGTTCTCACCGCTTGTGTGCATTCGTACCCCTTGACAAATAGCTGTTTGACTTTGGTTTTGTTCAAAGTGGCAGTGATGTCAAGCACAGGGCTCCTATTCAAGTGCCCACCAATGGTGGTCCACAGATCACCGCTTCCTCTTCTTTTCTTGCTTTGTTTCCCTGTGACAATCACTTGGGAACTTTTCCTTTATCTCCTTGGGTTTTTGAAAGACAATTTTAAAGAATTTATTTCCAGCAAAACAGTGCCTCTCAGGATGATAAAAATGATTCGGGAGTATATGGTAGGAGGAATTCCTATTTGCATTGATACAATGCTGACATGACACTTAATTACTTAATTGCCTTTTTTTGGGGTCATTTTTCCGACAAGATGATTTACAGAATTGGCTGGCAAAGCCTTGCATACAAGAGAAATGTAGCCCTTTCTACAATGGGCTGGCTCATCCTTAATGATTGTTTTTTTCTAAAGCTGGGAGGTGTGCTCCCAACTGCTCTGTGCAGCACAGACATGGAGAAGAATTACTACCAGGTGATGAACTGGAATGTTTGTCCTGCTGTATAAACCCATATAGGTAAAGACAAGGACTTTAAGCTGCTTTCTAAGTTGCATGTGTGCCCAGAGTTGCCTACAGAGAATGGATCTTGTCAATGCTGATCAATATCTGAAGGGCAGGGGTCAAGAGGATGGGGCCAGGCTCTTTTCAGTGGTGCCCAGACAAGGTTACAGGAGGTAACCTTACAGGTTACCCAGGAAGTTCCTTCTGAACATGAAGAAAGCCTTCTTTCCTGTGAGGGTGCCAGAGCCTGGCCCAGGCTGCCCAGAAAGGTTGTGGAGTCTCCTTCTCTGGAGAGATTCCAAACCCACCTGGACAATGCAATCCTGGGCACCCTGCTCTGGGTGACCCTGCTGGAGTAGGGGGTTGGACGAGATGATCTCTGGAGGTCCCTTCTAATGCCCACCATGACACCAGACATATTGTGGGCTGTACAAACACACAGTGCAAGGATGTCCCAGCCTGCAGCAATTGGTGGTGTGAGCTCCTGGGTTGCTGGTAAAACCCACACAGATCATTCTTGGTAACCCCAGCTGTGCAGTTCCAATATGACATTTCTGTCTAGGTCTCCTGATTATTAAAATTTGGTTTTATAAATGAGGACTTCTTTGTATTCTCCAGTCTGTGAGATTCTGCTGTACTTCTCTAGCTGAAGTTCCCCCTTAACTTCAGCGAGTATTTGGTGTGCTCAGAGAACATTTTTCATCACTTATGCATGAAAGGGAAGAGGTTTTATGGAATGGGGAGCAGGAGGCACCAGCTCAGCAAATACCAAAGCCTGTATATAAGCATTTGCAGGTTGGAGACGTAAGTACACAAGTGGTCTTAATCTTCTTAAACTGCTCCATATTGCTGGGTCCAAAGACTGAACTGAGAACATGCAGCACAGTTGCATTTTCAGATGTCTAGTCTAAGAACATTCTCTATGCTGTGATCCTGCACCTACTTCCCATCACTCTCAGTCTCAGCCTGTTTAATAGAAGTATAGCAACCCAGCGACCTCAGCCGATGCTGAATGTCACGCTGTCAGTGCAGTAGATTGGTTATCTTTTTAGGGTCTTAGTCTCCATTCCCTTAAATTTTGCCAAGTACATCACTATGGATATGATGTGTTGTTTCTCACTTCTCCTGACCTGTTGATGTCCTCCACCTATGGGTCATCTCTATGGAGCTTTTGGTGGCCCTTCCCATGCTCTTATGCTTTCTAGAGCTTAGCTTTCACTCCAGCCTTCAAAGTCACATCACAGGACATTTCAAGCTTTCTAGACAAGGAAAGCCTGAGGGATCCTGTGGCACACAATGTGAGCAGCTCGACTGGTAATTGTCAAGTCAGGATATGTAATTAATTTTTCTATAAAACTCTCAGTCTCAAGTTGAGCCTTTATCCATCTGTTAACTAGCACAGGGGAGGGATGCTCTCATCTAGAGGCCAAAACCGAAAACAGGACAAGGGTAGGAAGAGAACTGTCTCCTTTGTTTGAATGATACATATTGTTCCTTTTGTGTCTTAAATAAAACAAGACTTTAGCTAAAACCAGTGTGGTTTTAACTCTTGGAAATACAGACTTAAAAAAGGATGGGAGAAAATAGCCCTGGAACAGGCACCAGAGACCCCATCCTGCAGATTCCTCTCATTCCAAGGCAAGCTCAGTGATACCTGTGTGATTCTTTATAAATGTTTGTTTAACCTGCTTCTAGGACTGTTGAAATGTTACTTTTTTGGAAACTCGATGCTCAGGAGCACACAAAATCACTTGGATTCTTGTGTTTCTTGTGTGAGCCACGGCTTTGGGAAAAACACCAAATATCACAAAAGCTGTTAACACTTCATTATTTGCACAAATGATTTTTTCTTTTTAATAGCATCGTGGAAGCAGTTTAAAAATCCAGCCATGGAGGGTTCTGTCAGAGAATAGATTTTGGTTGGGTTTTTCTTCTTCTTTCAGAGATCTTCATGTGGAGTTGATTAGAGATTCCTGTGAGCTAGAGCCCTCCATGAAAGGAGAACTTGATATACCTCCATATAAATCTACAGTCAGTGGGACTTATTCTGCCAGATTCAAAGGAAGAGAAGAGTCCCTTGGGGATGAGCACAGTATCTAACTAAAGCAGATAGTGTCTGACAAATCTTATTAATACTAAGGATTCAAAGTGTGCTGAGCTGGAGAGTGTGGCAATATGTCCCTGTAGTAGGTGGTAATAAAACCTGCATAAGTTGCCCTAGTTTTGGTCCTGCTCTGGTAGGGGAGTTGGACTTGATGATCTTCAGAGGTCCCTTCCAACCCTAACATTCTGTGATTCTGTGAGGACCAGTCAGCTTTCCCAAAGAAGAAATGCAGATTAAAGAAAGGTTGAAGTAGATAGTTGCAGTGTTTGGTTGGACTAACTAAAAAAAGCCCAAACAAACAATAAACAAAAGCAATTTCAGTTGACCGTACTGAAGGCTTTTGAGGAATCTGTGGGAGAAAAGGTAAAAATGCTTTTTTTTTTCCAGTGTCTTTCATTTGCCCTGATGTGAACAGCTATGGGTTTTTTTTAAGAATCATAGAATGGTTTGTGTGGGAAAGGGCCTTTCAAGATCATCTAGTACAAGTCCCCTGCAGTGAGCAGGGACACCTGCAACTAGAGCAGGTTGCTCAGAGCCCTGTCCAACCTCACCTGGAATGTTGCCAGGGATGGGGCTACCACCTCTCTGTGGGCAAGCTGGGGCAAGGTCTCACCCCCCTCAGTGTAAGCAATTTCTTCTTTCTCTCTAGTCTAAATCACCCCACTTTGAGTTTAAAGCCATCACCTCTTGTCCTGTTTCAACAGGCCCTGCTAAAAGTATGTCCCCATCATTCTGAGAGGACCCTTTAAGTGCAGAAATGCCACAAGAAGCTACCCCCAGAGCCTTCTCTTCTTCAGGTTGGATCACCCAACTCTCTCAGCCTGTTGTCACAGCAGAGGGGTTCCAGCCCTGAGGTCATTTCTGTGGCCTCCTCTGGCCCTGCTCCAACAGGTCCCTGTCTCTCCTGTGCTGAGGACTCCAGAGCTGGACCCAGCACTGCAAGGGGGGTCTCACCAGAGCAGAGGGACAGAATCCTCTCCCTTAACTTGCTGCCCATGCTGCTGGGGATGCAGCCCAGGGTGTGACTGGCTTCTGTGCTGCAAACGCAGTGCCAGCTTGTTTCCAGCTTTTTACCCACCAGCACCCCCAAGTCCTCCTTTGCTTACATGTAAAAGACTAACATGTAAAAAAAAAAGAAGAACAAAACAGGTTTTTTTTTATAGGTAGAAAGTAGCCCATAGGTTTCTGTGGTGTGATGTAATTTGTGGGTAAGCCCACCTCAGGGCGATGGGCTAACAGCAGCTCAAAGAAACGCTGTCTCTACAAGTGCTGGCAAGCCGGCTTTTCACCCCCTTGATCTGGGATGATGGCTACCTTTTGAAGACCCTCATGGTGATTAAGGGATATGCTGTGATTACATTTCCAAGTCTCTGATGCGCACATATCCCACTAGAGAGCTGATGGTTGAGTGCTGTTGTAATACTGTGAACTGCTTTGGAGACATTTAAGTGTAAGTGCATTGAGACATGATTTATATTCACCACTGAAATCTCTTCCAGGTGATTCCAACATGTTTGCAAATCTTGGATTTGTGGGTTAGAGGGATGTTGACAGACAGCTGAGCTATGGTGAGCAGTTCTGGTTTGTGGGGTTCCTCAAGGCAGGCAGCTTCTACAGTGGGTGTGATTTTTTTTTGTTTTGTTTTTGGTTTGTTTTCTTCATTGCACAATTCCTTGGCTTAACGCCTTTCACCTTGTCTCCAAATGACTGTTCTTACTTCTGAGTCCCATTCAGTGACTCAGGTCGAAGGCATCTTACTTAGCGCAGCATGTTCCTTGGTGTTTTTTTGTTTTGCATTTCCAGATGTGTTGGAGCTCCTGGACAAAAACTGGAATGGAGACAAGGATTGTGAGTGGCTCTGGTGCTCAGCTTTAGTTCTCCCAGAAGGTAAAAGGGGACGAGGCTTTGATGTCATATGGAGGACTCTCACTTTCCATCCAATTACAGTTGATGTCTGTACCCATTTGGAGCTGGGCCAGGTGGCAGGTAAGCATTGAGCTGTTTTATTCTCTAGCAATGCTGACAAGCATTTCAGATGAAAACACCACCAAAGCAGCGGCTTCAGTGTACTCTCTGTAAGACAAAGTCTTTCAGCACAGATCCTCTATTCAGCACAGATCCTCTGTAGAGAAAGCCTCGGGAAATGAGGGTTCAAAGTCCAAAACTGGAATCTGCCCAGGTTGCCCTACTCATCTCCCAGCTGATGCTGTGAGTACCTCGCTACTTAGCCTGGTTCATTTTGTGGTGGCTTAAGGTTATACCTCTGCATTGGCCTTAACAACCTGAGGCTGATCAGGACAGAGAAATCACAGAATCCTGATCACAGTAGGTGTTGAAAGGGACATCTGGAGATCATCTTGTCCAACTGCCCTGCTCCAGCAGGGTCACCTAGAGCAGGGTGCCCAGGATCGCATTGTCCAGGTGGGTTTGGAATCTTTCCAGAGGAGGAGACTCCACAACCTCCCTGGGACATCTGGGCCACGCTCTGTCACACTCACAGCAAAGTTTTTACTCCTGTTCAGACAGTACCTTCTGAGTTCCATTTTGTGCTTGCTTCCCCTTGCCCTGTCACTGGGCACCATTGACAAGAGTCTGGCCCTGTCCTCTTTACCCCTGCCTTTTAGCTGTTGATCAACATTGATCAGATCCCTGCTCAGACTTCTCTAGGCTGAACAGCCCCAAGTCTCAGCCTTTCCTTGGCACAGAAATGCTCCAGTTCCCTCAGCATCTTTGCAGCCTGTGCTGGACTCTCTCCACTAGTTCCTTGTCTCTCTAGTACCTGCATGTCTCAGTTTGAAGATTCAGCTCCCCTAGTATAAGCTCATGGGATGAGACCTCCTTGTAAATCCATCCACTTGCTATGGAGCTTCAGGACATGATGTGCCCTCACTCTACCTCCATAAGCACTTCTGTCGAAACACTTGCCCAAGGGAACAGGCAATCTGGGCCACTTGCCTTTGTTCCCCAGCCTGAAAGATTCCACAACAACTCCACCTCTGTGCAAAATAAGGTGGCAAGAGCAATGGGCAAGGAAAGCAACCAACACCAGCTCCTCCTCCCACCACCTGTGCTTCTCCCTGGGCACTACAAAAAGGCTGCCTGCTGGGTCAGAATTCCTCTGCTGAGAGCCTAGCACCATCTGTATCTTCCTAAAAGGAATGTCCAGGATCAAGCCACAGAGATTTCCAGCTTGGAATCCCTACAGCCAAAGCAAACAAAACTCTTAAATACTTCTGAACTCTTGAAAGACCCTCAGGTCCTCTGATGATGAGCCCAGAAATGGTTGGGATTATCAGCTGCTGATAATCATGGAAGTATGCCAGCACTGGGAGCAGTTCACACTGTCATCACAACATGGGGAAAAAAGAGCTGGCTGAATAGTGAAACACCTTCATGGAGATGTTTCTGAGGAGCCTTGGCTAATGTGCTCTGAAGAGGGGGCTCTTGTGTAGCTCCTACTAATCTCCAATCCAATTCTTGAGATCCTGGCCCATGTGCAAGTCAAGCTGGGTTTATTCAGTGTACCTGTTCCTATACAGCAGGCAACACCTTACTCTGAAGTGAGAAGGAATGTGCCTCTGATATGCCCAGACTAGAGATTTCTGATGATACCTTGTGAAAATGTAGCCGCTGACTGCGGTTCTGGCCTCTTGCTTCCCAGGACATGTGTTTCACTTTACACCAACTTGCAAGGAAAAATATGCGACAGGAGTTTGAAGACTTGTTCTTTCCACTCTGCTACCAAGCCAGAATCTTTTCCTCTAGGCAGATCTGTCTTGATTCTTTAACTGATTTTTCTCCACAAGCTCAAGTTTTTAACAGAATTCCTACTGGTAGAGTTTCCTCCCTTCTGTGTTGTGCAAGGATCTGGCAGTGGGGTCAGGACTTGTAATCCGCAGCTGGCCTCAGCTCTTGTGATCCAAAGCACCATGAAATAAGTTGGAAACGGGCAGGGGGGAATTTCTGTGGGGTTCAGAGGGAGGGGTGCCTGACGTGGAAGCACATCATGTGCTTTGCCTAACCCAAGTCCATGCAGCCAAATTCATTCAGATTGGAATCATAATGCTAATTAGACCTGATCAGGAATTTCCCAAAGTTGTTCTATGGAGGTTGAAATTTCCAGCTGAGAGTGCAGTGAAAGACTGGAGAGTTTTTGCCAAAATATGTCTTTAAAAAAAAAACAACAAAGAACCAAAATAAAACAACCACAAGACAAACTGAACCTAACTTTGCCATGTTCTCCCCTAAGTGACATGCCTGAAGCAGGGTGAGTGTGTCCACCCCATCAGTGCTTCCACTGGCAGAAATGGGGGCGAGGTTGGGGGGTGGTGGAATGGAGCTGAGTTCATGTAAAATGATCATTACAGGAAAAGAGACTGAAACCACATCCATTTCTGCCTCCTGTCTGTGACATCTCAGCTGTCTGTGGGTAACTGGATGGCTGCTAGGGATATCAGGAATCCGTCTATCATTTCTGCTGGTCTCTGTCAAGAAGAGACAGCTCTGGAAGACATTAGAAATGTGTTTTTTTCATCCTGTTGCTTTAAGAGCCTATATAAGCTCGTCTCCTGACTGTCCGTGAGGTGGGTGCCATCTTGCAGCTCGTCTGTCATGTTGTTATTGAACAGCTTCATGTAGGTAGGAAGGAAAGCAGGTGGGCAGTGGCCTCTTTAGGTGACACCCCTAATGACCTTAAGAGAAACAAAACATTAAAAAGCATGAAAGCCTTCCTAGACTTCTAGCGAAGTTTCTAGCTTGTTACCAAACACACTGTACCATCCTGGGGACTGTGATGAGGAAAGGCTGAGAGCCCTGGGGCTGTTTAGCTGGAGAAGACTGAGAGTGGTTCTGTTCAATGCTGATCAACAGCTAAAGAGCCCATGGGGGTCAAGAGGATGGGGCCAGTCTCTTGTCAGTGGTTCCCAGTCAAGGGGCAATGGGCACAAACCGGAACCCAGGAGGTTCTGTCTGAACAGGAACAAAAACTTCTTTGCAGTGGGTGTGCCAGAGCCCAGGCTGCCCAGAGAGGTTGTGGAGTCTCTTTCTTTGGAGAAATTCCAAACCCACCTGGACAATGTGATCCTGGGCACCCTGCTCTGTGTGACTCTGCTGCAGCAGGGGGGTTAGACGAGAGGATCTCCAGAGGTCTTTTCCAATGCCCACCAGTCTGGGATTCTGTGATTTCCCTTCAGCTGAGGCGGGTTTAAGGGCTATTGATACAGCGGGGCCTTATTTGTGTGCTGTGACACATTTATAGCACCAGACACTGATTCATGTGCTAAGTTGGTACTGACGGGTGCTGTGAGTTGTGTATTACGTCATTGATGTAGTTCTTGTTACTTCACCATAAGGAGAGCTTTAGACTTTGCATGTGGTTTGATTAGAGGTGCTAAAGATGTCTGTAACCTGCAGAACTGACCTTTCTGCAGTTCCCTGACCTTTAACAGATGAACAGCAATGCAATCTTGGCAGCCCCTTGCTTTTCTTAGCACTTTGGATGTCATAAATTACAGAGCTTCCCAGGCATCTCCAGAAAATGCATGTCTTAATTTATTCCAGCCTCGAGAATGTTCTTAGTCTGTTTTGCTAATCAACCCTTCAAAGTGTGTGCACGCACCCTCTTCCCCCGCCACCTCTAAACCTTGGCTTGAAAGATGCTTTTTCAATATTCAGCTGTGCTGAGACTTGAGCTGAATCAGTGTAGCTTATCTTTCCGTGGATGGTAATAATGTCTTTGCAGACCATGTACTCCTAATGTTTCCCACATGAAAAAAATAAAAAAATTCACTGAAGTCTGGAGAGAGTCTCCTTAACGTTTCTATTTATAAGCCCAATTGAGATGGGACCAGCAGAGATCATCACCTCCTGCTGCTTCTCCCAAAATCAGCCTGTGTGTTTCTTGTCAGGATTTGGCTTTCCTCTTTTCTAGACCAGTTGTTATGCTGCCCTAAATGTCCTCATATCTTACCTTCTGCCCAACACAGGTTCTCCTTGGAAAGTGTTTGTACACTGCAAAGAGTTTAGTTTATTGCTGCTTTAAGCAAGACATGTGGCCACCCTGACACTTCTGCTCTTCTCTCACACTTTGGCTCAGGACAGGAGCTTAATTTAAAGGAGGCTTAAATTTGAACTTTTTGCTGCTTCAGGTTAGAGGCTTTACTGTGCAGTGGTGAATCTCAAGAACTAAAAGCAACATCCTGATTGTTTCATGTGTAATCTGTGCATTTATCCTGCGTAAAAATAGTGCTTGAAATCATCTCCTGACATTGTCAAGACAGGTTGAAACAGTGAGGGCTTGTCTGTGGCAGAGCTGGATGGGTAAATGCCTCCCACTTCTTACAATTTCTGACTGGCATCTGTGTGGTATCAACTGAGTAACCCACATTGGTACAGGTAGAAGACTCCCATCCACTTGTGCTGGGTGAGGGTCCAGACATCTGAAGCTGAAGTACCTCCAAGCCAAAAGAAATGATCTTGCGAAGTCAGCCCTTGCAAATTGGGTTTGTTCTCCTTAGGCGTTTTTCCCTGCTGCCAGAAACACTTTGGGACTCTCTGCCAGTTGGTTGTATCTTCTCAGTCCTCCCCTCTTATGAGTGACCCTGACTGGTCACCAAAGAAAGGATTATTCAAACTTCTTGTGTGTTTGTTTCAATCTAGTCTTGCAAACTTGAGCAAATGCTTTCAGGCCATGCTAAGGCCAAAGATTTGAGGAAGGGTTTTGCTGTGGAGGATCACACTTTGGTTGCTATCTTGATTAGATTAAATTAAATTAGGCATTGTGCATGTTGAACGCATGTAACATTCATGCTTTCAACTTCCCTCAGTGCTTTATTAGGTGTTTTAATTGTTTTACACTCTTTTGTGCATGTTGTCTTAGATATGCTTAACATCAGGAGCTTTGTCTTTCTTTGTACAATGGTTGTAGGTGGATTTTGACCAGTAGGATCTTGGCACCAGTGTTATGCTTTGGGACATTCATCAGAGCAGCTGCCCCATGAATGGGCCAGAAGTCAAAGACACAGCTTTTCGCCGAGGTTGCAGTAGAAGTCTGATCACAGGCTTTGCATCAAATCTACAACAAAGCTGTTCTAGATATTGAACACAACTGGACCCAGTACTGATCCCTGGGGAACACCACTGGCCACAGGCCTACAGTTTAACTCTGCACCCCTTATCACAACCATCTGAACTCTGCTGTTGAGCCGGTTTTCAATCCACCTCATTGTCTATGCCACATTTCTCATTTTATTACGAGGATGTTACAGAATCACAGAATTGCTCAGGTTGGAAAAGACCTTCAAGATCATCAAGTCCAACCTCAACCTAACCCTACTACCCTAACAACCCACCACTAAACCATGTCCCCGAGCACCACCTACAAACAGTTTTTAAACACATTCAGGGATGGTGACTCAACCACTTCCCTGGGGAGCCTGTACCAGTGCTTAACAACGCTTTCTGTAAAGAATTTTTTCTTGATATCCAACCTAAAATTGCCCTGGCACAACTTGAGGCCATTTCCCCTTGTCCTGTCACCTGTGGACAGTGAGAAGAGACCAACCCTGCTCTCGATACAACCTCCTTCTGGGTATTTGTAGAGAGCAATAAGGTCTCCCCTCAGCCTCCTCTTCCCCAGAGTAAACAGCCCCAGCTCCCCCAGTTGCTCCTCATAGGGTATGTTTTCCAAACCCTTCACCAGCCTTGTAGTCCTCCTTTGGACCTGCTCCAGCACCTCAATGTCCTTTCTGTATTGAGGTGCTCAAAACTGAACACAGTATGTGAGGTGGGGCCTCACCAGTGCCGAGTACAGAGGCAGGATTACTTCCCTAGTCCTGCTGGTCACACAATTTCTGATAGAGGCCAGGATGCCATTAGCCTTCTTGGCCACCTGGGCACACTGTTGGCTCATATTCAACTCACAGTCAATTCACCAAGGTCCTTTTCTGCCAGGCAGCTTTCCAGCCACTCTCCCCCAAGCCTGTAGCATTGCCTGGGATTGTTGTGACCAAAATGCAGGACCCAACACTTGGCCCTATTGAAATTCATCCAGTTAGCCTCAGCCCATCAATGCAGTCTGTCCAGGTAGCTCTGTAGAGCCTAACTACCCTCCAGCAGATGAACACTCCCTCCCAACTTGGTGTCATCCATGAACTTACTGAGGGTGCATTCAATCCTCTCATCAGGATCATTGATAAATATATTAAATAGGATGTTATGGGGGACAGTATCAAAAGCCTTACTGAAGTTAAAGTAAGTGATATCCACTGCTCTAACTTCATCTACCCATTTGGTCTTGGCTTCATAGAAGGATATCAGATTAGTCGAGCAGGATTTCCCTTTGGTAAATCCATGTTGGCTACTCCTGATAGCATTCGTTTTCTTCCATGTTGTTAGAGATGGCCTCCAGAATGAGCTGCTCCATCACCTTTCCAGGGATGGAGGTGAGGCTGACCCGTCTGTAGTTGCCTGGGTCTTCCCTCTTGCCCTTTTTGAAGATGGGAGTGATAGTGGCTTTCATACCTGAATGGTGCCAACATCTCGCTATGGCTTCCCTTGAGGGCACCTATGAGGACACCTGTTTTTAGGATCCCATCAGCTTGCCTTGAGAGCCTGGACAGGTCCAAAAGACCATTCTACATTCAGGCCAGCTGGAACATGTCCCACAGGTGAGATGAATTTCCTCCTGACCATTGTAGTGGAGAAAAACAAAATTGTCCCAGAGAGCCATGGCTCTGATAGAGCAATTCTTTCCTTTTACTCCCAAAGCAGAGGTCAGGCAAACAGCAGTTAGGCAGGTTTAGGTCTCCAGGCTGGGTCATGTATCTCCAGAAGTTTATTTCTGATCCTGGCCAGATCTCTGCGCCCTGGTTACACTCTTTTACATATCCAAACCTTCTTGACTAGCAGCAGTATTTTTTAAAACAGCATCCACAGGAATGATGATTTTGGTTCACTGCACGCACTTGGATGACAGGTGGTTATGGCTGTGTCTTATCCGTAGCTCTTTAAATCTAGAGGCCTGCATTTAAAACCTTTTCATTTATTGAAATTAGGTGAAACATCACTCTTCACATAAATGATTGATGTTTTTCTTAAAGCCTGCACAGTGATTTAGTATTTTTCTTTAATTCAACATTCCAATTAATGATTTATTTTTTTTTTTAATGAATATGTACTAGTTACTTATGTGTTTACAGATGATATTTGTGTGGGTTTGGTGCTGATGGACTGCGTGTGTGTTTACAATAGCCCTTGTTTTATCCCAGCCGGCAGCATAAAAACACTTCCAAATTATTCCACATCAGAAGCAAAGAGGGTTTGGATAGACTCCTAAGGGAAAGTCTTGAAGTGGTGCCCAAACCTCAGTCCCAGTGCTGTGAGTCAGGCACGTGGCTGTTATTTTATCCACCCCAACTTGGATTTCACAGGCTGTTTTTTTTGTGGAGGAAACGGGAGCTTGGGAGCAATTTTCATCAGTGATTTCTTGGAGATGAGCTTCTTCCTTTCCTTTGTCCTCTTCTCCTTTCTTGACACACGTGCATGTGCTTTGCCCCTGTTTTCTATGAATTATGGAAAATATGTCCACGTAAGCACAACGGCTGGGCTGTACTAAAACAAACTACTCAGTGGATAGGAACTGATCTGGTTACAATTTGTGCCTTTGGAGAGATGCTGATTTTATGCATAAAACACTCAAATGACTGTAGGTGGATGAGCACAAGGGATTTTAAGTTCAGCTCTGTCACTAAGGTTTGGTGTTTGCCGCTAACCTCAGAGTGGGCTGGGAAGTTCAGACCTAAATGGGACTGTAATGAAAAGCTGGAAATGCTCTGGTAAATGTTGCAAGCTTGTCCTTATTAAGTGTCATAAAGGTAATGATCAAACTTTTTAGACTGCAACTTCTTTGAAGGAGAAATAGAAATAAATGCTGCTCCTCAGGGTCCCAAGGCAACTTGGTTGCATGGCCTACCTGGGACCGAGCATTGATGGACCTTTCAGGTCTGAACTTCACAGGCAGTGCCCAAAGACATGGTGTCCTGAGCCAGGTGCTTCCTAACTAAACTTGGCTCTGCAAATTAGAGAAACAGCTGCCCTTTGGACCAGACAGTCCACCCTAAACTCCCATGAACAAAGTAAAGTCTGCAGTGGTCATTCAGGAGAATGTGAAGTCATCAGTTTTGTAGCTGTGTCTCAGGCTAGTTTAGGTCAGCAATAGCCAAGGATGGCAGGAAGAACAATCCTACATCATTTGGAAAAGCACAGCATTGTATTGTCTCAAAAACAACCCTCTACTTGTGCCATTTTAGGTCTAGAAAGACCGATTCTTTGCTTTTTAGCTAGACTAAAGATGACATTGTTTTAAAAAAAAACCCTCAATACCTCAGCCAACTCTGGTCTTGGACCTTAAGTTACTCATATAATAGCTCACTTCACTATTGAATTAAAGATCATTTGGAAAAACTGTAATTTAAAACCAGAACATGCATCAATTTAGCAATACAAAATGATTTTACTACTATCTCATCGCAAAACCTTTTCCTTGACCGTCTGCAACTCTGGATTGCAAAATTTCTTGTAGAAACTCATCTGTCATACTTTATCATGTGAGATAAGACACGCTATGGTGGTTGTTTGTCTCAAAACCAATTAAAAAATTCCAGAGCAATGCAAGAGTAATATCTACAGTATTAAAAATAGAATCAGGTGCATTGGCTAAAGGACTGTGAGGAGGATGTACTTTGGATGGGATGAACTAAGTGGTGTCTGTCTTACAGACACTGGGAATTCCTTTAATTGAACCTCTTTACAGAGGTTGTGCTCCAAGGCTGGGCGAAACATCTAAACTTCACCTTCCTGGAAGTTCTTAAGAGTATGCACAACACAACACGTACAATCACTTGACTCCAGGATCTGGAGCTTTCCAACTCTTGTCTCTGCAACTTTACAAAAGAAATTCATGGATCTGGAGACGCTGAATGACCTTCCAGAGAAAAGCAATAATCACTCTGGAACTCAGGCCAATCCTTTTCCTCATCAGGGCAATGAAGCTTTTACTGCACCTGCAGTAATGATGCATTTTTAAAGTGTTTCACACGTACACTAAATCTCAGTAAAAACCGTGAAACATCTAAAATGAATCAGCCCAGATTAAGCAGCCAAAATTAGCACTTGCTATCACTTGCCTGAATCTGTTCCCTCAGAGACAGCCCTGTAAAGAGTCTGATGCTGATTAAACACTTCTCCACCAAGTGGAGTCCAAAAAATTCTGGCAAGAATTGCCTGTAGAAATCATGGAAAAAAATGTACAAGATGTAAAAGGCTCAATGCATCGGTCCACTTGAATCCAAGCCGTCCCCTGCTGCAAATCCCTTCGTTAGTGAGCCTTCCTTCTGCTTGGTGAGAGCTTCTGTATCCTGGCCCCAAACTTCCCTTCTCTCTCCCAAGGCCTGTTATCTCATGAGTTCATTATTACTGCTGGCTGTGATTCACACTCCAGTATGCAGTGCTATTAGCAAAAGAGATTAAAAAATAAACATTAGTAGATGCCAGTGATTTGCTTCAGAGCTCAGACTGGAGGCTTAAACTCTTCTTCAGAAGCAACCAGCCAAGGGAAGGGAGCTCAGCCCCCTTGAAGAGGGAGCACAGGAGAGCTGAGGAGGGACTTTTTATAAGGGCTTGTAGTGATAGAATGATGGGTAATGGCTTCACATTGGAAGAGGGGAAACTTAGATTAGGTATTAGGGAGAAGTTCTTCACTGTGAGGGTGGTGAGACACTGGCACAGGTTGTCCCAGGAAGTTATGAATGCTCGATCCCTGGATGTGTTCAAGATCAGGTTGAAGGAGGCTTGGAGCCACCTGATCTGGTGGGAGGTGTCCCTGCCTATAGCAGGGGGGGTTGGAACAAGATGAGCTTTAAGGTCCCTTCCAACCCAAACCATTCTATGATTTTATGATAAGGAGCAACTTCCTCATGACCTTTCCCACCAAGGTACTTAAACAGAATAATCTGGTCCAACTCGAAAAGGTCTATTAGACACGCATGCTGGCTGGATCCTTGAGTGCAAGGGTGCTGCTTTGTGCCAGCCAAGCATGTGGCTCCACAGCTGCCACATAAAGCTCATGACTTGCAGAAAGTTGAATGGAGAGTAGTTGTCTTTCTTGCTGGAGAACATGGCTTTGATTTTACCTTCCACCACTGGGCTGGTTGTTCTTGAGCCAAGGGATATACTGAATTTGGACAAACTGTTCTGTTGCTGCAACCCAGTTCCAAAAAGAAAATCAATGCTTTGTTTAGATTTTCTTTTTCAGCCTCTTTCCTCCGCTCCCTTCCCCTGGTCTTCCCTCTCCCCCTCTCATCTGTGAGTCTTACGGGAGCAATCACGCTTGCTCTCAATGAAGGAACTTAATCTCTTGGTAATTATAGATGGAAAATCACAATGTTGGGAATGTTTTCACTTGAACAGAGGGGGCATTCCTGCCAAGACCTGGGTTGTCTTGGAAAAAGCAGAGTGCTGTCAGGATCACAGGATACTTAGCCAGAAAATTCAAGAGCCAGATCCTGCAGCTGGATAAAGTGGGTACAATACCCCTGACTTCAGCAGAGCTCTTATTTCTGTCAGCCAAGAATGTAGCTCCCTTGAAACCATGCTGGGATCCTGAGAAATGTTGCTTCCCTTTCAAATGGGCCCTTTGCTCCAAATTATGTCTGCTGTCCATAGTTGGTTTTGACTTCTTTGCTGTTGTTTGGTTAAAGGTAATTAACTTCAGTGCTGGGCTGGTGGAGGAGCAACCATCCCAGCTGCTGAATGTGCTGTACAGCCCAAAGATGAAGAAACACACAAGTGACCATGGACTATAGATTTGCAACTCTTACAAGGCCTATTATCTTGCAACCTTCAGCAATATTCTTCATTCTTTTTTTTTTTTTTTTTTTTGGGCCCCCAGCAAAATCTCATCCAGAAGCTGGTCTGTGATGGATGTAAAGTTTTCTGGTTCTCTGTGTGTCACTCATTGAGATCAACCCTGGTTTCTCCTGCCAAGGTGACTGCCACCAGCTCTGCCCAGCTGCAGCACTCACACCAGATTACCCAGTGGAAGGGATTTGAATGGACCTGACACCAAAGTCTGGGATGGTTCTTCAGTTGTGCTTACATTGAAGTCTATTATTGTGGTGAGTCACACTTTTTATTGAAATTACTCTATATTGAAACAGGACCGCAAACAACCAGGCTGCTTGGGGCTTCTGCAGGTGTGCACCAGAGTTTGCTGTGGTTTAGGTTATGCTCTCTTGCTTAGCTGAACCAGTGTGATTTGGGTGGTGAGTTGCAGCTGAATTGAGAATTTATCTCGTTTTTTTTGTCTATCGGCTGCAGTGCCTGTTGGGAAGGCAATTTTGGGCAAAGAGCATTGCAAATGTACAGCAAGCCTCCAGCTCTCCAATGAGCCAGGGGTGCTTATCTCCATCCTTTGATTGGAATTCCTTAGCTTTGCAAATTAAGTTGAAAAATGAATTTGAGTGCCTTTCTGGGAGCTATCCCAGAAAGAACTGGACTGACTTGGTATGAAAGTAGGAGAGGAGTTTTACATAGAGCTTTGCCTCCTTTCACAGAATCACAGGATCCTAAGCATGGTGGGGGTTGGAAGGGACCTCTGGAGATTATCACATCCAACTCCGCTGCTCCAGCAGGGTCACCCAGAACAGGTTGCCCAGGATCACATTGTCCAGGTGGGTTTGAAATCTCTCCAGAGAAGGAGACTCCACAACTTCTCTGGGGCAGCCTTGTCCAGGCTCTGGCACCCTCACAGGAAAGAAGTTTCTCCTTCTGTTCAGATGGAACCTCCTGGGTTCCAGTTTGTGCCTGTTGCCCCTTGTCCTGTCACTGGGCACCACTGAGAAGAGTCTGGCCCCATCCTCTTGACCTCCACTGTTTAGCTATTGATCAGCAATGATCAGATCTCCTCTCAGTCTTCCCTTCTCCGGCTAAATATCCCAGGTCTCTCAGTCTTTCCTCATCACAGATGCTCCAGTCCTACTACTCTGGTATTGCTGTCCCTTAAGTAAACCTTCTGTAGGTTTTGGGGAAAGGCTTAAAGCAAGAGGGGAAGAAAGCCAAAAAAAGCAAGATGGAAACTGCTCTTCTCTAGGGTGTCACCTGGTAGAAGAGAACTGAAAAGCCCAGCCCCACCGGCTGGTATGGACCCTGGCTAAATGGGATCTCACAGGGCTCACAGTGACAGGGGAATGGTGTAGGTGGGAGCAGGATCTCTTTCCGAAGCCAGGCAGCTTCAGGGGCTTGGTAGCATTTGAGGTATCTTTAATCCTTTCAACAATTTGCTTCTCCTTTGTTGGCAACAAGCATGTTGGACACTGGAAAGGAAAAGTTCTCACTGCTTGGCAAATTCACCGAGAGCCTGTTCTTGCTTTTTGTGTGAGGACATCTGAAGTCTCACTCCTTCCCTGACATTGTCTTTTGGCAGGAAAAAGCAGCCGGTGATGGAGCTCCGGGAGACAGTGTGTTAGCTCCATCAGCAGAGCCATCCAGCAGGTCTCTGCAGCTGGAAGCCAGGGCAGCTCTTGGGTCTCTGCCTGCTTTGCATTACCCTCCCCGAACCCTGGGCTCATTGTTGGCTGTGCCAGGATCTGGAGGGCTCCCACAGAATGCACGCCAACCCGAAGGGCCTGCGGAGCGATTTCTGGCAGTCTCATGGGCTAATTTGCATTTCTTTTGGTCACACGAGCCCACCTTAATGAGTGGTTCTACCTCGCCTTTGACATTTTTCCAGGATGCCCAATTTTGGATGTTGCAAAGAGGCAATAAATCTGCAAATTCGACTAAAGAGGAAAACGTTTAATAAAGCCCTGAAACAGTGTATGTTCTGGGGTGCTCTGGAAATTCTCCAACTGAGAACAAGTGCGGGTGGGCTTGCAAACTCCACAGCACCCACCCAATGCCATATTCTCTTCTAACTCCAGATTTTACTTGTACGACTTCACTCCAGGCTGAATATCCCAGCAGAGCTATTGCCTTATTAAAGAGATAATTCAGATGTTCCAGCTCTCTACAGCTTTACTTAGGGAATTATTCAGCACTGGCTCTGGTTTGCATCCCCACGGCATGAGAGTGACCAGTAATGAAGAAAACTGGAGGAATACTGCAGTTGGGTAACTCTTCCCAAAAGAGAGAGAGGTAAATGGAGATAAACAGGTGTTTGGTAGTAAGTATCCTTATTTTCTAGATAAGCAACAATTCTCTCTTAATTCTTCCAAGCGCCACTACAATATCTTACATCCTTTGGAACTCAGTCTGCCTGTTGCGTGTGATTACATCTATTTTATGGTGGTGTTTTTCTCTGTTAAAAAGGGATTTTTTTTTCTTTGTCTGCACTTCGCCTCATGATAGAGGGGTTGCCAAGTGTTTGAAACCCTGTGTCAATCAACAGTATTTTCTACATATGAAAAGGACAATAATTTGAATTCAATTGTGACTTCAGAACTTAGAGTTTTGAGGGTTTTCCCCCAGGGTTTGAAATAAGTGTAATTTTAACAGTGTTTCTTACAAATACTTATGTCAAACTAAATTGTAACTACAGTTTTGGGGTTTTTTAACAGAAAATTTACGTTATTGATAATGAGCTTCTTGGATAACTTCACTTGAAACTTTGATACTTTGAAAGCTGTGAAAAATCTTGGAAACATTTTTTTAGATGCTTAGGTAAAAAATAATCATGATTCTAGGGAGGGGCTTATTCATCCCTACTTCACATCGTTTCTCTCCAGTAACACTCTGTTACTGTCACCGGTGATGGAAACCCAACACAGGCTCTTCTCCTGGACCTTGATCCATTACAGGACTTGCTTCTGGAAGTGCTATCGCACATAACTAACACTCATAGCTCTCATAGGTTGGAATGAGGCAACCTTACATTTTCCTCAGCAGGGTAATGCCATACTAATTTAAAAACTGCAACCCTGAAAGGCGAACAAAGGAGAGGATTAGACCAAACCGGTTCCAGAGTGCACGTTGTACATACTAATGTCTTGTTGAAACAGGAGAGGATTGAAAAAAATACTGCCCATGATTTAATGAGAGTGCAAGCCTCCTTCTGCCAATCAGATGGGGCGATCCTGCATTGCTAAAAGAGCTAAGCTAATAAGATTATAGTTTATCACTTTGGAAAATAAAACTGTACTGCTGGAAGAACAGAGTTTATATAGGAATTGTACTGAACCCCCCAGTATGATCTCTGGACTTTCCTTCTGAGGTTGTTTAGGGGAAGGCACCGAGCCTTGCGTTTCCACCTAGATGACTCTGCATCTTCAAGCAGTAAAACCGTGAGCTGCTTTATGTCTTCAGATTCATCTCAGCCAAGAAATGGCCCAAGTCAGTCTTGATGAGATACAAATGTGCAAATTTAGTCACAGACTGGTTTGGGTTCAGTTGGAAGGGACCTTTAAAGGTCATCTAGTCTAAGTCCCTTGCAGGGAGCAGGAACATCTGCAACTAGAGCAGTTTGCTCAGAGCCCTGGCCACACTCACCTGGAAGGTTTCCAGGAATGGGAACATCTTTGGGCAACCTGGGCCAGTGTCTTACCACGCTCAGGGTAAAAAATGTCTTCCTTCTCTCTAGTCTAAATCTCTTTCTTTCAATTTCAAACCATCACCCCGTGTCCTGTCACAACAGGCCCTGCTTTTTTGTCCCATCTTCCTGACAGGCCCCTTTAAGTACTGATAGGCTGCATTAAGGTATCCCGAGAGCCTTCTCTTCTCCAGGCTGAAAACAGTGTTCAAAATAGGGCATGCCTTCTTGTATTGACCTGTCTGCATAGTCTGTGCCTGCTGCATGACAGAAAATGTGTGTTGCTTAGGATTTTCCCTGAAAACTGCCCTGTAATTACACTGTCAGATGTGGGGAGGCAGGAACAGACTGTTTGAAAGCAAAGGAGGAGAGCAGAATCTGTGCAGTGTTCATTTTTAGGAGGAAAACTTCTGTAGTAGTCATCTTGAATTGATGACCCATGTCTGTAAGAAGTGCTGTAGCTTCCTTTCCACTCATGTCTCCCCACCTTTGTAGCTCCAGGATCTCCCACCAGTTCCACCTTCTGGGCAGCTACTGCCCCAGGATGGTGCAGCAGCACTGGGACCCAAATAGTTAAGGGATAGGAAGCATTTTGCAGCTCTGTGCCTGTTTCTGGTGGGTTTTAAAAGGAGTTTTACAGTTGCGTTTCTCTTTGTTCCCTTCGAAAGAAATCCCCTGCTATGCAGAGCAGACGTTCTACTGGAGAGAGAGATCGATCTCTGGAAAGAAAGAGGATCCACCCACTGCTGTGAGGTAGTAGAGGGTCTATCACAGCAACCCTTTAACTATGAGCTCAGCAGTTGTTAGAGTGCAGGAAGAGCAGTTGTCAGCACAATGTGCTTCTGTGGTGGGCTTGGTGGGTGAGGGTTTAACCCTTGCCACTTGGTTTTCCTGTTGGTGTGCTGAAGGTCTGACTTATGGGGCAGCACGCTGAACTTGGCCTTCAGCTCCTTTTCAACCCTTCCCTCTCCTGGTTTGCTTCTCACCAGCAGGAAAATATTTGCAAAGGACCATCAGGCAAAAGGTGACTTGCTTTAGCTCAGATGCAGGCCATGTAAACAGCTCCTCAGACCACCAAAGTCAGTGGCACGAGTCCCACCATCACTTAAGGCTTTGCGAGGCTTGCTGGTTATCAGAGAACACTCAGGCTGTAGTTTCTGGGCTAGAAATTCCTGACATTTACGGACTTTTGCCTTAGTTATTTTTGGAAGACATTAGCTATGGCTTGGCATCCTGCCTAATCACTCCTCCTGGAGTACTGGTAATTCACTTCCCTCCTCCTGCGTCCAGTTTTATTTACAGAACCTCTTACCAATCTATGAGCTAACAGCAGTGCCAGCTTTCCATCAGACAGCTAATGGTAATCCCCCCTGCTCACTTTATCCAAACAAACCCTGTGTGCCACATTCCTCCTGTCTGCTGGGATGGTGAAGAAGCAGTCCCAGGAAAGCTGAAGTGTGAGGTGAAAAGAAGCAAAAGAAAAGAGAGGAAAAGCTGGAAGTCTTCTGCTTAGGAACAGGCTGGTGCTCAATTTAAACATCTGGTGATGTTGTCCTGCTCCATTGGGTGTCAAGTTCAGCACAAATGTTCTAGTGAAACTCTTGGAATTTCCCTTTGGGGTTGGTGTTGTTTCACTTCAGTTTTGTTTGTGTTTTTATTTGTTGGTTTGCTTGTTTGTTTGTTTTAATTTGCAGTGTGCTAAAGCCAAAGCTTTAAGGCCCTGAAAGTTAGCTTCCCCCTGGGGACTCTTCAAGTCTCTCCACCCTTAGATCAAGAGCAGTGTTTAAAATCCCGGAGTTTTAGGTATAAATATGCCCATGCTTTTCCTTTTCAGTTCGCTACTTTTAAAGAGGCAGTTTAGAAAGATTTTTTTTTTCCCCTGCTTTTACAGAGAAATCCATGTTTCTCACCCACAAGTCAAAACCAGAAGGCTTTAAGATAAAAGTATCAAAGCAAAGTTTTGAACTGAAGGGCTTGGTGCTCTGTGCTCAGTTTTTCTTCCCCTCTTCCCCATCCTCACTTGATCTCAGACAAGGCATTTGGGATTTCTCAGCTTCTTCCCAAAGTTTGAGGCTCTCTGTGGTTTATCCTTGCCAGCCTCACTGAAGAGCACCACCATCCTGCTCAAGCTCTGCTGGCGTGTAAATTACTGGGATCTCTGAGATCAGAGTGGGAATCAAGGGGGATTTAATAGCAGGTAGCTTCTAAAACCAGATCTTACCTGGTGGGAGGCAGATAGGGTTGAAACATCTTCCCCTCTGACCCATGGGTGCTTGCATCAGTTGGACCTGCCAATGCAACCTGATTTCCAGGGGCTGATGTTCACCTTGCCATACACCCCTTCCACCTCCCTCCTAACAAATGGGAGATTGCAGTGTGCCTGTCAGGGCAGGATTTGCCCTTCAGTGTCAATAACTTCTCCAACAACTTGTTTATGCTCTCATCTCCCTGCCATTCTCACTGATTTATGTAATTTGTGGCGCTGAGTGATGTGGCAGCTGCAGGGAGGAGGAGGCAAGAACCAGAAACCCTGCAGGCTTTCTAGGAGACCTCTTCTCCAATAATAAATCTGGGATGGAGGAAAGCCTGCTGTGATCCCCTGTGTGTGCTCCAGTATGTTGGAAAGGACTGAACACCCAGGCAATGCTCTCCAAAAGGAGACAGTGCCTCTTTGTTTCTTTCTTCTGTGGCTTTTGGGGATGCTGAAGCCTTAGGACTGTGTTGGCTGGAAGATGACATTGGCTCAATGATCTCCTAACACATTCAGCTGTCAGCGGCTCTCACCAAACCCCATTCTCCCTCTGTCATGCTTGAGCACTTGCATGTCGAGCTCCCCAAGCATGGGCTGGGGCCCATGGGGATTACAAAAGGAACAGGGACTACAAAGAAATGAAGTATCTGTCAGGCCAGAGACCATGGGGTTCTGATCAGTGACTAGAGCCACACAGTGCGAGGGGCCATACAAATTGCTACTGATGGAGATGTTCTTTGCCCTACAGATCTCGTGGTGCTTGGCTGCTAATCTCGCCATGGGGACACACGGTCATTTCTGACACAGCTGTCGAATGCAGGAGATGTTTACAGAGATATTCTTTGTGTTGCATGGGCGAGGGTGATGGAAACAGCATGCAGGAGGAATTTGGGGTTGATTGCCTGATGCCTTCTAATGCTGCGCCTAGTAAAGGTGTGCCGTTATCACTTGAGGTGGGCCCTGGGACATGGTGGCATGATGGAGATCACCTCACCTTCTCCTTCTACAATGTGAAAGGGGATGGGGTGTCTCACCACACAGGCCTTGACAACTTCTCTTTTTTTAATTTTTTTTCAAGGACATGCTTTTTTTTTTTCTAAACTGGGAGGCCTTCTCCTGCTTGTGGCTTTCTCTGTCAGATTGTCTGTTTGCTTTCCCAAAGGAATTACAAGCTGGGTAGCAAAATTTCTACTGAAGGCAGAAGAAAAATAATTGAAATATGCAAATTATTTGAATTATCGATGGGATATATTACACTGTAGCTAAAAAAGAAAAAAAAAAAGAGAGTGGTTTGTTGTTTTTTTTTGGTTTGGTTTGGTTTGTTGGCTTTTTTCAAGCTTCTTACTGAGGACACAACCTGTTTTCTGGTGTATGAACTTTTAATGTGAATAGGAAAACCTGCAACTGCTAGCACAGAGCCTGGTGAAGGACTTGTGGAATCTCCTTCTCTGGAGATACTCAAAACTCACCTGGACAATGTGAACCTGGGCACCCTGCTCTGGGTGACCCTGCTTTAGCAGGGGGTTGGACGAGGTAGTCTCCACAGGTCCCTTCCAACCCCCCTGTGACTTGCTTTCTCTCCTTTCCAGTATTTTAGGTCTCTTCTCCCAGAATGCGAGGCTCAGCTCCTCACCTCGTCTCCTGACACTTTCCCCGTGGCCTTCTCCCAGTTCTTTCACACAAACAATGAGATTTTTCTCCAAGACAAAAAGGAGCTTCATGCATATTCCAGGAGGACATTTCAAGAGGACCGTTCTGGTGAGGTTTGTGGGGAGCACTTGCTCTCTTCTGACAAGGAGTTGCCATGATGATGTTGAGGTTTCTTTCCATTTGAAACCACCAGTTGAAGTATGCTGGATTTGGAGTGTGGCATTATATAGGACCCAAGACTGTCCTTGGCAGTTCTGGTGAAGGTCTTGTGTTGCATGGTGGTCCCAAGGAGACTAGGATAAAACCTATGTCCTAGCCACAAACTCCCTACCATGCAGCCTTCTCCTTAAAGTAGGAGGAGAAGATGCAGAGGGATAGCAATTCTACCATTATTGGCTCAGTAACATTTCTCCTTGTCCTTGCTTTTCTTCTTGCTTTTGTTTACTTGTTTTGACTGATTTACTTTGGTTTGGACTGGACAGTGCTGGGTTAATGGCTGGATTCGAGGAACCCGAAGGTCTCTTCTAATTGAAACAATTCTATGATTCTACAGTTCTATGAACCAGGCAGGGCTGCGTGTCTGCAAATGGGGTGGAGATGGTCAGCATTGTGTCTTTTCCTGCTCTCTGGTGAAAATCAGGAGATGTTCATTGGGACTGAGACTTAACACCTGCATCTTGCTTGGGTTTGCTCGCCTCATGCCCTTTAGATGTGGTTGCTTGTGGTCTGTCTCCTTGCAGGCATTTCCTGCATAAGACATAGACCTCTATCAAAACAAGGCTGAAGGCCTTGACAACACCTCACAGAGACATAGGGCACCTTCCAGGGTACAAAACTCTTATACTTGAGCAAAGGGAGGAAAATACATCTCCCAACTCCTGCATATAGGTGCTTTGGAGGTTCTGCAGTAAGTTAACAGTGTGTTAAACTATAAGCTCTGCTTTTCTTGAGAAAACAGCTGGCATGGCTTCAGCATGTAAGTTGAAGTTCAGAGTAAAGCAACCAAGAAGAGTTGGTGCCCTGCTGATTTCTGGTTCCTGAATGCCTGCGGTCTATTAATTTTTGGAGGAAAAGAAAAAAAAACAAAACAACAAACAGAGAACAAAGAAAAAGAGAGGTGAAATGAAATGTACGATCTTGCCTGAGTCCCATGCCTGGGGAGCTGTGTCTCATCTCTTTGTGTGATGCCATGAGGCAGGTATGGCTCATCCATCACTTTGAGGCACACATCCAAACCTTCTAATTAGTAACTATAACCAGAGTTTTGCAGCTTAAACTAGTTCTGACCTGTGTTTTTTAATTAAGGTATTTTTTTTAATATAACCCCTGCTTCAGGTCATCTGATAACACTAATCTGGACATAATGCCTAACCTTCTTAACCCTAGATTGTTAGTTCTGCACTTTAGTACCAGTCTTAAAGAAACACTGCCCCATAAATTAGGCTCCATGTACTAAAGAGGTACAGAACCAGCTGTGAATTAAAATGCTCTTAAGGATTAATTAGATGGACCCTGAAGATCATCTCCCATCTGACATTCTTGCCCATAAGGTCAAAGAAGGTGTCCCCTCTTACTTCTATCCCCATGCCTAATAACTCAGAACAAGGAGTGTATCGCCCAATACAGTTTTGGATTGATGTTTTCAGCTCATATCATGGAGAGCAGAGATTTTTGATAAGCATAAGAACACTGTGGAGGAGACCCTCGTTCCTATCAGCAGGCAGAACATCCAATGAAGTTGAGGGATTAAGGAAAGCAAACCAAGCCCTGCGCCGTTTTATGTGTTTTATGTGTTTTTACTTGTCCTCTCTTGTTCTGCCCACAGCAATATCATGCTGAGAATCGCAGGGAGAAATGCTAATTCAGTGTTTTTATATAGGGAAAACAAGCATCCTAAGCGCATTCCTTAAGTCAGTCCAGAAACCGCCTCCTGCCTGCAAAAAATCATGAAAAGCACATGTAATGCCTTGTCAAGCTTGTCTCTTTTATCTGGGATAGCTAAAATATTTTCACCAGGGGAAGAAAGGTTGATGGGTGGTTTGTTTGTTTGCCTGTTTCTGGATAAAGATCTTCTGAAGGTGGGAAAGCACCCCGTCTTCCATCTGACAGGCAGAAGGGTGCTCTCCAGCAGCCCCTGGGCATGGTTTGGGCTGTGATGCTGTGAGGGAGCCATCATGGAGCCAGTGACAAAATATATATAGCCAAAGGTTTTTTTTACTTGATAAGTGAAAAATTGTTTCTGGTGAGTTTTCTTACAAGAAACCAACACAGCATGCCAGGAGAGAAAGGCAGAGAAAAAGATTCCTCCTCATCTCAGATATAATAAAAAGAAATTGACGAATGGAAAGAACAAATAATTTGACAGAAAGAGTCTCAAAACTCAAAATCATTCCCACCGTTCTCCCAAGTACAGTGTTTCAAACAGCCATGGCTCAATTTACCACCTATTTGATGGGAATGTTTACGACACATTCTCTGCATTCCTTTACCAGAAGTGCTGTAAAACTGGACTCTTTTTTTTTTTTTTTCCCCCTATATGTGATGCAGAGAATGACTTGTATCTGGAAAATTTACCTTACAGCTCAGTACTGAGCTCTTTCTACAGCCACTTACCTCAAGGGAAAATCGAATGTAACCCTGGGCATTTGCTGCCTTGCAGACTTGGGTGTGCAAATGTACCTTTGTACACTTAGGGTTAGTTCAAGTCACGGTAACAGCAGAAATGGAGAGATATGGGCTTATGTGGAGGATCTATAGGCTCCAGTAGGGGACAACTGGTTAAATCAACATTAGGCCATGCCAAAGGGCAGGTTTCCCATGGTCATGGTTATCTACACTCAGCATGGCAAAAGTGGGAAGGAGAAATGTGGTGCTGACCTTGATTAGGTTTTCTGGAGTCATGGAGAAGGTTGGAAACACGATGACTGGACAAGGCAAAAGTACCAAACACAAAACTTTTGTTACCTGGGCTCTAAGGGCATCTAGGGAAAGGTGGCAGAAAAGCGGTTGTTGGTGGGAGTCCTTGAACTATCACTTGCAGGTGGAAAGATCTCAGAGAAGGATGTTGTAGAGGGAACAGTGCTGTCTCTAGCTTCTTGGGGCACTTGGAAAATGCCTCTAGACATCCTGCACTCATGGCCCTGAAGACCTTGTGCCTGGATCAGCCACTTACACATCACTGGGCTCTGGCTGTAGAAGTGTCCTCAACAGAGCAAGAGAATCATAGACTGGTTTTGGTTGCAAGGGACCTTTCAAGGTCATCTAGTCTAAATCCCTTGCAGTGAACAGGGACATCTGCAACTAGAGCAGGTTGCTCAGAGCCCTGTCCAACCTCACCTGGAATGGTTCCAGGGATAGGGCTTCTACCTCCTCTCTGTGCATCCTGGGCCAAGTGTCTCACCACCCTCAGGGTAAAAAATGTTTTCCTTCTCTCTAGTCTATATCCCCCTCTTTGAGTTTAAACCCACCACCCCTTGTCCTGTTGCAACAGGCCCTGCTAAAAAGAAGACCACCCAGCCAGGTACAGACTGCAGACTGAAGTCAGAGAACTGCTATTAGGTTAACACTTTCTGAAGATGAGAGGTTTTTAATCATGGGAATATGTGTTCAAAGGATCTTGTGCATTTTTTCTCAGCTTTGTCTCAAACTTCTATTCGTCATGCAGTGGCAGGTTCCTCCTCAGCTCTGAATTATTGGACTTGATAGAGGAATTTCTTGGTGACAAGCACAACTTGCTCTAGTGCAGGAGGCCAGGCTGGGTGTTTCTAATGATTTCTTCCTTCTTTCAAAGCTTCTGATTAAATCTGTGTCTTTTTCCCACAAGTTGGGATCTGAGCCCAGAGGGTGAAATTCCATATGATTCACCGGTGAATTCCACCTTCATTCCTGCATGCTGCCTGATTTCAAGGTCTTAATTGGTGCAGAAAGGGGAATCTCTTCCAAGTACCTTCAAGAAACTAGCCCCAGCTTCCCATCAAAGCTGCTTTTACAACACAGCAGTGTCATAACTGCTCTTCCCAATTCAAGTGGAGTTGCTACCGTCTCTCCCAATGATATACGAGGGTGTCATGCCTTGTTATGTCACGTCAGGCGATGCAGCGGGATAATCAGAGCTGATCAGATGCGGCAGCAGTCGTTTTGAAATGGAAGGAAAAGGTTCTCTGTGCACCAAAGACCACATCTGGTTTGTGGCATAATTCAAATTAACTTGGGGGAATTCACTACATCTCGGGTGTCTTCCATGGTGACATGCAAATAGAAATGCAGTCTTGGAAAGCTTTTATGAAAGCTCAGCAGCCAGAGTGGTTTTAAATTGCCTTTTTTTATTTTTTATTAAAAAAAAAAAAAGAAGAAATTGTGATGGCAATTTCCTTCTCTTCACTGATTCTACCTAATTTGCGCTTGCACTGATTGCAGTTTTATAAACAGGAATTCCAGAGCTGCATGGCTCTCTACTGAGGGGGGAGATGTTTAGTTTTTCACCTTTCTCTGGAATGAAATGTGAATCTCCTGCATCAAACCTCTTCCCATGGAGTGATGCTGGGAGGCCAGAGAAAAACCGTGCCTGCTGCTGCCCAGCTCACACGGGAGTGCTCCAGTCTCCTTCCCAGGGACCTCCTGGAAAACCCCATCTGTTAACCCCCTGAGCTCAGCTTGTGCCCAGGGAAACATGAGTCAGATGTTCATGTGACCTCAGGACCCTCTGGAGGAAAGTGTGCTGTGGGGCAAAGCAAACTACCCCAACCAGGATCCAGGCAAGAGTCATCATCTCCTGGGGAATTAAACCTTTAATCCCTAAGGATGCAGCAGAGTAATGATTTCCAGGGTGTGGAAGCACAAGGTGGCTGCCTGGTCCAGATGACAGGCCATGCTTGCAAAGCTCAACATCTTCCTCTCAAAGACAAAGATGGATGGAACAAGAGTCCAGTGGTGGTGCAAAGGACGGGGTTTCACCCTCAAAAAATATGTCCTGGTGCTAGCTGAACATATGGTTCCTTAACTATCAACAGGCACTTGGCTGTTGGGAACCAAAAGGGTTGTGATGGCTGTTAAATGTTGCTGAAGAGCTACTAAATACTTATTTCCTCCCTCACCCCATTAATCTTAACTGAAGTTTATCTCTTTTTCCCTTAAATCTGGAATGGAAGTTTTGAGCCTCTCTGAGTTTTGTAGAGATTGCAAAATCCAACGAATCCTCTCCACAGGAACATTTGGCAAGAGGAATCCTTGTGGCTCGATTTGAGGTGGTGTCTCCCACGGGCTGTTCAGGTAGCTTCAGAAAATGGCAATGCATCTGGTCCTGTGGATCTCAGATTAGACCTTGGACCATGACTCTGGGGCAATGGATTCCCCACCATGGGCCAACTGGACGAGCAGGACTGGCCATATCACCTCCCATGCCTCAATTTCCCCAGAGGATGGCACCAGTGATGTTCTTGCTTACACAACCCTTCAAGATCCCCTGAGGAAAGTCTGGGAGATACAGTCATACTCTACCTCTGAGCTTTCAAGGGCCCTCACAATTAGAAGTTACTTTACCATTTCTGAATCATTTTTATTTTGCCTCTCTCCTGTTCCACCCACACCAAATATCACAGCTGATGCTTTGGATACAGCTGAGCAATTTTTATTCATGGAAAGAAGCACTACAAGAAACTGTCTTGTCTATGCCCACGTTGGGAAGATTTATTTTCTGCTTAGCTACCATGTATGCGGTGCCAGAACCTAGAAGAGGAATAGCTGTTGGATTCCTCATTCCTTCCTTGGTCCGCTAACGTATGCAAGACCATCTCCATCACAATAATTAAATATCATCTCTCTGTAATGTGTGAGTAGATGTATAGGGATGTTTGGAGAAGGGCATTTTATGGTTTCCTATGTTCTGTTTCTGAGGGTCAACCTGAAAAAATACAAAGAGCGTTCCACCCTCCGCTTTTGGACGGCTGCTTTCTTTCTCCACCAGGCAGAGTTTTGGGCTGGAATTTGGATCTTGAGGACAAATGCAATGGTTGCAGACAGCCACTTTTTTTCTGAATGTGTCTTTGTGGAGCCTGTAAGAAAGATTGGGACAGATTTTTGAGTAGGGCCTGTTGTAACAGGACAAGGCATGATGGCTTTAAACTAAGAGAGGGAGATTCAGACTAGAGAGAAGGAAGATGTTTTTTACCCTGAAGGTAGTGAGACACTGGCCCAGGTTACTCAGAGAGGTGGTCTATTCCCAGTATCTGGAAACCTTCTAGGTGAGTCTGGATATGGCTCTGAGCACCCTGCTCTAGTTGCAGATGTCCTTGCTCACTGCAGGGGGGTTGGACTAGATGACCTTGTGTAATGGTTTGAAAAGCAAAACAACGAGGGACTCAAGTCAGAAATACAAAACAAGAGAAAATTCAATGGTACAAA
>JANHFX010012028.1:0-17494 GCA_027560015.1 Chloroceryle amazona | reverse complement strand
GTCAGGGCAGATATTATTGATAACATGACTCCTGGGATCAGTTGACAGGCTGAACCTCACGTCCCCTCCATAGGGATGTGTTTGGGTAAGGTCCAGACTTTCCAAGTATATGCCCAGGAAACTTAGAAATTTTACTGAGCCACTCTTTAATGTAACACGTTTGGTATACCTACACCTGCTTTGCAGACAAAGAATTTATCACTGGCAGTCCACAAGAACTTGTATCTCTGTTGCTTTTAATGAACAGCACTGTTCAAGCTGCTAGTCACAGAAGTTCTCTCATTGGGTGCCATCAGCTCCTTACTGGCTGCTTGAGATCATGGAGCATGAATAGAACTGGGGAGTGCAGTGCACTGTTAGTGAATGCAGAGCCGTGAGAGTTCAGACAGACTGAATATGACCAGACTAATTGTGCCAAACTGGACATCACTCAGAATCTAAACCTAGCTGCCCCCAGCCCCTCTGATATCTGGGGACCTGCTGGAATTCAAGGGGGTTTATTTTCTGCCAAATTACTTTACTCTTTTCATGCAACAACCTTCCCTTTAATTGAATTAAATTAACATTTCATAGTGATTCAACAGTAGTAGTAAGACTTTTTTTCAGAAAACATGGACAACCTAACTTTTAAGGAGGTTTTCTAACCATTTACAGATGGTTATTTATGTTACTAGTGTTCAGGATATTTACTGTGTGAAGGGCCTGATTAAAAACATCTCTACCAATAAACAGAATAAATAAAATATTTTTTCAATCTTAACCAAAAAAAAACCAAAGAAACAATCAAACAGCAAAACAAAACAAAACAAACAAACAACCCAAAACAAAACAAAAACACAGAAAAAAAATCATTATATTACTCTTTTTTTTGCCATTTAGTATGCTCTGAAAAAAACATGTATTGCATTCAATATCTCCGTCTATAAGGAAATGCTTGGAATTATGAGTCCGAACATTTTTCAGTGGCCAAGGCTTTCACCTCCTTTTCAAAGTGATATGACTCACTCAAATCATTTATGTGCAAAGCAAGTACTCTAGGGCAACAGGAAGGTAAGGAAAGGCAAAACTGAATTACTAGCATCTGTGATTAATTTTTATTTCGAGTGCACAGAATTTAGGTTGAGTTAGAACCTTGTGTTTGAGCCACAATTTGTGTCCTTTGCAAAAGATTACAATCCAAAACCAGGTTAAAACTCAATTCTCCATTTTTAGGATAACTGAAGCTTAGAGAAAAAGATTGCTGCTTCTTCAAAGTGAGACTTGTCTCACTGTGTCATTGAGAATGTAGTTAGGAGTATCCACTGAGTGGTGAACAGGAGCTTTGCTTTTGAGAGTGGAGGGGAGACAATCCACCTTTAGTCTCAACTTCCTTCTGTTTCCTCTTCTATTTCTTGCTGTAAGGTTGTGTTACTGAAACAAGAGACAGGAACTGTGGGTTTTCTTTTCTGAGAATAGAGAAAAGTGGTGCACTTTGTGGACACAAAAGATTCCTCAACAGAAGAAAGCCCAAGGTCCAAATTTGAACATAATTTATGATAGAGATAATCTACAAGATAATTAATGCCATGAGGGATACTTGGCAGACATTGCTCATTTTCATTTGAAAAGGTAGATTGTAATATGCAGTGTGTGATCTACTATGTAGCTGTTTGGCCTCAGAAGGCCTAGCAGGTGTAATGTAAGGCACCTATAAATATATGGTGTAGGTTGTAATTAATCCTGTAAGATATCAGCCCTACATTTTATTGCTCAAAAATCCATCAGCAAACAAAAGGAGGTATAGAAGTGGAGAAAGGGGAAAACTTAATATGTGATTGGATGAGATACAAAGTTATAATTATTACTTTCAACATGAGAAGCAATTCATTATATGGCATAATAATATGACTGAGCATTTCTATAATGGGTAAATCTGGTCATGAATATTTAACAGGAACAGAAACAGCCAAGTGCAAAGCAGATTTTCTTTTGGGTTACAACCAGGGCGCAAGTGCTTTCTGATTCCATTCACGGCAGTTTGGTCTCTGAAGGACAAAGCAGACTTGATCATCAGGCAGTAAACTTCATTGGCAAAATGAGTTTACCAGTTATGACTTAACTTTCTTACTAATGGAACATGTGTAAAAAAATTATTTTTTTTTCTTCTTAACTGATGATACAGCTTTAAAACTGGCTGAAAACACCTGAATGGTTTTATTGGTTTAGTATATTGTGGATTTAGTAAAAATTACTATGAACTAGAGTTAACAGGGAAGCGATCCTACATCCATTCCACTTGGAAACCAGTTCCAGAAATAGATACCCTGGTCCTGGGGAAGTACCACAGGCCAGCAATAGGGCACCTGAAATGTAAAATAATGGATTCCATCCAGTCATCATTCCAGATAACAAGTCAGCTCCAGTGGGGACCCAATTTAAATGCCTCTATACAAATGCAAGTATACAGGGAAAAAATAGGAGTTACAGATGTGCACACACCTACAGAGCTATGATATTATTAACATCACTGAGACATGGTGGGATGGCTCCTACGAATGGAGCATGGGAATGAGTGGGTATAAGCTCTTTAGGAAACACAGGCCGGAGAGAAGAGGAGGGAATGTTGCGTTATATGCTGGAGTACAACTGGAGTCCATGGAGCTTGGCCTGGGCATGGATGAGGAATTCACTGAGAGCTTATGGGTCAGGGTTAAAGGGAAGGCAGGAGAAGGTAATGTCATATTGAGGGTCTGCTACAGGTCACCTGACCAGAAAGACCAAGTGGATGAGGCCCTGTCACTATCCAGTATTCAGATATGTGACCGTTTTTATGATCTTGCCAGGACAAAACAAAGATAACACGATATCAGGTGCACAAATAGGTACTGGGGCTGATGTGTGGTCTTACAAGAGATCAGGCAGAACCCCATTGCTTTCTAACGCTATCCTGACTGCCTAAGTACATCACTTATCTCTTGGTTTGTTCGAGAACAGCACTAGACATCCTGAATGTCACAGGCCCTCTATAGACAGACAGGAGTGGCTTGGTGTTCACAAGACCTGGTCCTAATGGGGAATTTCAACCACACTGGTATCTATTGGAAGGACAGCACAGTAGAGCACCAGCAATCCAGGAGGTTCCTGGAATGCACTGATGACAAATTCCTTCTCAAAGTGGTAGAGAAACCAATAAGAAGAGGACCTTGTTCTTACTAAGAAGGAATGGCTGATGAGTAACATGAGACTCAAGGGCAGCCTTGGCTGAAGTGACCATGAGATGGTAGAATTCAAGATCTTTAGGGCAACAAGAAGGATGTGCAGCAAACTCACCACCCTGGACTTCAGGAGAGCAGGTAGGTCCATGCAAACCTCATGAAGTTCAACAAGATCACGTGAAAGGTCCTGCATTTGGGTCAGAGCAATCCCAAGCACAAATACAGGCTGGGCAGAGTATGGATTGAGAGCAGTTCTGATGAGAAAGACTTGGGGTTATTGGTTCATGAAAAGTACAACATGATCCAACAGTGTGTGAATGAGTATCCCACGATTCATCAAAAGAAGCATTGCCAGCAATTTGATTCTATCCCCCTACTCCACTCCTATAAAACCCCACTGGAGTACTGAGTCCATCTGTGGAGTCCCCAACACAAGGACTTCGACCTGTTGTTGTGGGTCCAGAGGAAGGCCATAAAGATGATCAAAGTGCTGGAACATCTCTCCTAGGAGGACAACCCGGGACTGTTGGGGTTGTTTAGCCTGGATAAAAGAAGTGTCTGTGGATACCTTATTGAGTTCTTCCAGTATCTGAGAGGGGGTCTACAAGAAAGCTGGGGAAGGACTCTTTACAAGGGCTTGTAGTTATAGGACAAGGGGTAATGGCTTCCAACTAGAAGAGGGTAAATTTACACTAGAAATTAGGAAATTCTTCACTGTGAGGATGGTAAGACACCGAAACAGTTTGCCTAGGGAAGCTGTGGATGCTCCATCACTGGATGTGATCAAAAACAGATTGCATGGGGTTTTGAGTAACCTGGTCTAGTGGGGGGTGTCCCTGCCCATGGCAGGGGGGTTGGAACCAGATGATCTTTAAGGTCCCTTCCAACCCATTCTATGATTCATTGATTCTGTGGTATTAACCCTATCCAGAAAGACTGACAATAGATTTCTCACATGCTGAAGGAGTATAGTACAATAAAGCTAAATATTTTCTCTAAATGATACAATGTAGACATCAGTACCTGATATGAAATGTTATCATACCTCATTACGGTGGCCAATACATTAGTTATTCTCAGATCTCTCTTTTAATTGCTTTGATATATTTTTAAATGGTACTTTCTAAATAGAAATTAAGTTTTTCTTTTTGTCATGTCAGGAAATGTTGGTCTAAGATAAAATACAGCTATTACTGATAATGAAACATCTGAGTGGTGAAAATACAGTATTTTATTCAAGTTGAAAAGTTATCCTTTAAGTGGTTGCAGAACATATGTAAATAAGAGGCACAAATCAATATGATATATCAGGAAAGAGTCAACATGATTTTTATAGAAGAAATTCATACCTCACAAATATGTTTGAGTATCTTGCAGAACTTAGAGAGGTCTGAGATCACAGGGATCTTTCTGACATGATATACCTGGACTTTTAGAGAGCTTTCTCAAGGAGAGACTTTGAAAGCTGTAAGCAGAGAAAGTCGGTATGAGATTAGTCTCACATAGCTTAACCATAGAAAGACAGGTTATTGTTATTACTGGTGTTATTATTATACCCTGTAGTAATATATGGCCAGAAGGTGGGGTTTTTTTGTGTTGTTTTTTTTTTTTTTTTTCTCCTGATGAATGTTACATCAAATTATTCTAAAAGTCCTGAAAAGGAGACAAACTAACATGACAAAGCTTGTAACTGAAATAAGACAGGCAAAACAAAAATTGACTGTGAAGACTTGCTGAAGATTTGCACTGTGCTGATGGTCTGGCCAGAAAATGAGAGATAAAACTCAGTGCCCTTACATGTAACATAAAGCAGAAAGGAGTGAAAAAACAATGTTACTGTAAATATACTTCGGTGAGCTGTTGTCACTCTGGGAAAAGGTCCTGGTGCCCTTATGAATAGTTCATAGGAAATACAATCTCAGTACTCAGCAGCAGCAAAGAAAATTTCAGGAATTATGAGAAGCTAATAAAAATTGAAGACTTTGTTATGATTCTGTTTAAAGCCATATGACACTGAAAATTAGAAAGCACGTATAATCCTCACATGTTTTTCCCACTTGCTTTACCTTTGAAAAATAATGTAAAGGAACTATAAATGATTCAGAGACTATAAAATAGAGTGGTGAGGTGGATGATAGCATAGCTGATGGAAATGTACAGATAAGTTGATGGGACTGAAAGTCCATTCTCAAATCACCTATAAGGAAGCCCATCTGTTCAGCATAGACACCTACAAGAATATTAAAAACACTAAAGCCCAAAACCAGAAATAGTGCATTCAGTTCCATTCCACTGTCACAGTAAAGTTACATAGCCTATAAAAGCCATCTCAAAACTGCTGTTTGAAGACACAAACATTTCTTACAGACTCTGTTTTGTACACAGAATCACTGGATGTGTTTGAGGGACCCTCAGGATTTCCCCTTCAACAAGCAGAGCCAACACTGAACTCTGATGGGGAGGCATAGATCTTTGTCCTAAGAGGTCATGAAAATCTCCACAGATGGGGAGTCCACAGCCATTCTGGGCAACCTGGTATACCACTTAGTTATCCTCAGGGTGACATGCTGATTACAATATTATAGTCTGAAACTCTCCTGTTCCAGCTGCAGTCTCACCCTCCTGTCCATCCCCATCACCTTGATTCCTTCCATGTAGATACCACAGTGGTTTTAGGTGCCCTAACTCTGTTCCTGCTCCTGGCTGAACCAATCCCAGCACAACAGACTTGGTGTCACCTGAAAAACTGACAGAATGTGTTAGGACACATTCCCTAGTGTCCAAGAAAAGACACAAAGCAAGAAGTCAAAAGAGGTCAAAATAGGCAAACTGAAAGTTACTTTTATCTATGGAGCACATGCATAAAAATCTGACCAGTATCTTGCATATTTAGGTGTAGAATCTCTCAGTCTTTGAACTTTGTTCAGGTACAGTTTTTACAAAAACATTAGACAAAAAGCAGCATTGCACTGTTTGCCCATGCTAAGTGACATTTGTATTCACATCCATGGTCATCCAGAAACATACTCTGACCAATAGTAGTGAACTACATGACGCTGCTGGTAACGACCAGAAACATACTAGCCCAAACACTTGTATTTTAAACAGGGCTATAGCAGAGAGTTTTCTCTTGTGAACGAATACTTGTGAAGCTTTTTGTTATGACCTCAGATAAATCCAGTGCTGTCTCTATATTTATATATCATTTTTAATTGTTTTGGTTTTGTTCACTCTCTTCTACAGCTAAGAGCTATGTTCTTCTAACTTAACTAAGCAATGAAAATATTATGCCGACCAAAGTGAAAGTCAACTAAAACTCCACTCAACTCATAATCCAATCCTGAGAGTATAGTTTGTGTAAGTGTGTAATTATTGATCAAACTCCCAAAGTTAAGGGAATCATTTAAGAAAAATCCCAGTCTTAACCTTTTTGAGACTATAGATGCATGTATTATCACAATAATGTGGTTCTGTAGTATAATAAAACTCTCATGATTTTACATAAAACATATATGTTGGGGGAGATTTATTTTGGTGTGTGTTTATACAGTGACAGAAAATGTCTTTTTATCCAGAGGCTTGGGTTTGTTCTGTCATAAATGTGTATTTTACTCTCTGGCAATGGCCTAAACTTATTGTGCTAAATTTTCAGTGATATGTCATTTAGCTAATTGTGAAAACTATCTGACAATTTAATTTCTTTAATTTCTGCTGCTAAATTATCTTCTTTTTACATATCTCATCTCTGCCTTTCAATACCACATAAAGAAAAACAGGCAATCATTTAGTTTCTTTGTTAAGATTTGCCTGTAAACAAAATGCAGCACATCTACATAGATTTGTCACATCAGAAAGACAGGGAGCATCAGCCACTTTTTTTGAAGAATAATAGGACATCTTTTGTTATTGTGTGACTTCATATTACTCTAAGAAGCATATATATTACTTGGGAAAAATGAAATCTCTTCTCACCTTGACCTCTGTCATTACCACCTTTTTTGAGAGAGCATTCATTAGCCTCCCATTGTGTCTTTCTCACTGACTGTAATGTGGGGTTTAAAGTATCCTTTACCATGATAAAACATTTTGCATCTGAAAACAGCACAATTGAAAAATATTTGCTACTGCAAACCAGAGAAAAAGTAACTTGCTAAATTCTTTTAGAGAAAAGTGTGAGTGAAAATATCCAGAGAATAGCAGGAAAAAATCATATAGAAATCCACTGTACAATGTGAACACATCATGTAGCCTTAGTCAACATATAGCTGCCTCTACCTAGTTTACATGCTTATGCTTCCAGATAACATGACTGGCACCACAGACATCCACATCTTCCCAGCTCTGTATATATTAACAAATTTAAGAGTGTACCTATGAGTCTTTTGAATAATTCTTTCTTTGTAAAATTAAAAAGACAAGAAAAGAGAAGGAGAATTGGACTTAACTCTGTGATTAAGTCAGAGAAAACAATGTTGTCAGAATTTCACACAAAGCAGAAGAATTTCTAACTATGGCACAGGTAGCTGTTCCAGAGTGGATTCTGTTCCACCTTCTTCCTTTCTCAAAAATGTGCAATAGAAAGAATTTCCAAAACATCAGCATTTCACAACATGGAAGCCATGCCTCCAGGGAAGTCAAGTATCCAGACAGAAAGACTGGACTGCATTAAAATCCTTCTGGGCGCCTATTAACAGTTTTCAGTGTAAATAGTCTTTTTAATTTAAGTACTTAAAAATTGTAATTCCTAACTTTTTTAGTTTTATTTCTCTTTTGGATAAATTAATGGCCTTCCTATTGCCTTCCTCCTGAAATGATTTTGCCTTTAGAGTTGCACAGCAGTCCCCTGACAGTGGTGTTCAGTGGGTGCTCATCCTCCTCTGATGAAATTAGCTGCATGTCCATTTTCTTCCCTCATGTCATGTAAATTCAAACATCACTCAACTCATCACTCAACTGTAGGTACTATTGTACAGGTTAGGAAATTCTTTAGAAACACTTATTTTTGTCAGGCATTCCATTAACAGAATAGACACAAGTGCAGCTTAATACTGATCTATGTGAGCGCCTCTGTCACCCCTGGGATTTCAGTGAACAAATAAATGATTATTTACATGACAGGAACAGATTCATGCACTCTGTAGGTTCTTCTGGTTTATCAACATCCAGAAGACCAAATGCTACATGAATGCAACATTTTTATATATATATATCAAAAGAATGCAGAAAATGGGCACAGATGTAGGGAAAAATACAAATAAGATATAACTGATACATAGAAGTCAATCTTATACTGTTGTTATACAAAACTCCCGGGTTATATAATATTTCTTCGTGAACAGAGCAATAATGTGTTTTATATTCTATTTTGGATATTTTTACTTACACCTTTACGTAAGGGCCAAAATGAAGTAATGATATCTTTTATTTCCAGTCTCTTTCCATGCATGTATCTCAGAGCACATAAAGTACTACTGGGAATAATTAGCTCCCAATTATCACCGTTTACATTTCCACTCATTCTGCTTGTAAAACTCTAAAAATTCTCTCTTGCTCAATTTGCAAGGTTTGATTTTCCCTTCTTTCCCATTTCCACTAGGTCACTGCATGAGAGAGAAGTATCTCCACTGAGAAATGAATTCTCAAGATAATAACTTTGCAGGTGGCGTTGGAGCTTTTCTTTGAGTAACTTAGCTAAGTACCTATTTTTTCCAACAAGTGTCTAGGATATAGCTATTACCTTGCCTACTTAGGCAGCATTGTCACAAGTCCAGATACATTTATTTTCTTTAAGTATGAGATACACAGCACTTTCATATGCCTAAGAAGTCCAGCCAAAGCTGCATTTTCAATATCTTCAGTTAAACATATTGAAGAAAACATTAGAAGACATTAGTTAAGGAACTGCAGAGTGGCTAGGGGTATCCACAAAAGAAAAGAGCATAAAATTAATACCGAAAAGTGCAGTGAGAATACTGGAGCAGAGTCACTAGCTGAGCTCCTCAGGGCCTGCTTTGGAACCAGTCTTGCTTAATTTCATTAGTAACCTCTCATTAAAAGAGGCACAGGTTGATTAAATTTTCTGATGACACAAAGTATCCTCAATGCAGGAAATTATCAGGGTGATACTGAAATACAGACACAGAAATAACTAAATTGCCTTGAGGATGAGACTATGATTGCCTTGAGGATGAGTTTGGGAATAAGAATGAATTAAAAATGTGCTACAAAATACAGAATGTACTCTTGGGAATTTGTAAGAAAACTTACTATTGTGAGTTTAATAGACATGAATAGTTGAAAAGTCTTTTGGTGTTATAAACTGATCAAAGGTTATGAGCAAGTCAACAATATAGTGGCCCTAAAAAATAGGCAAATGCAAAATTTATTAGTTGATTCTTTCAGAAAGAGGGTATTAATGAATGCTATTGTTCAAAATCTTGCTAAGTTCTCAAATATTCACAGTTCTAAAGACACATTTTATAAAAAACTGATCTGGAAAGTGAACAACTGGTGAAAAAGAAGCTAAGTAAAAATTACACAAAGCTTAATTTGAAAGAGAATTAGGAAAAAGTTTCATGCTTTCCAAGACAACAGAAACAGGGCTGTGTTAAGGATGCCACTTTTATACAAAAACAAGGAAGGAGACTAAAGTACAGAGGGAGAAAAGCTGTTTAAAAAGAAAGACTCATATCATGGAAAGAGATAAGTGAGAAAACATATGTGCTTGAAGTAGAAAAAAAGTCCCAGCTGCTAGGAGTCTGCTAGCCATTAAAATGAAGTCACAGAACTATAGGATTACAAAAATCACATAACAGTTGAGGTCTGAAGGGACCTCTTGATGTCGTTAGGTCCAATGTTCCTGCTCATGCATGGCTACCTAGAGCCTGTGGCCCAGTACGGTGTCCAGATAGCTTTTTGAATATCTCCAAGGATAGAGACTCCACAACTTCTTTGGAAAACTTGTGCCAGTACTCAGTCACCCTCACTACAAAATAGTGTTTCCTGATGTTCAGGAGGTACCTCCTGTGTTTCAGATTGTAACCATTGCCTCTTGTCCTCTCAGTCGACACCACAGGAAACAACCTGATTTATTCTCCTTTGCATACTCCCTTCAGTTATTTGTATATATTAATAAGATACTTGCCAAGCCTGCTCTTCTCCAGGCTTGTCTGAACCCTAGAGCCCTCTCAACCTTTTCTAATAAGAGAGATGCTTTAGTCATCACCATACATCATGCCCTTCATGGCCCTTCACTGGACTCTCTTCAGTATGTCCATGTTTCTTTTGTACTGGGAATCCCAGAGCTCAATATAATACTCCATGGAATGCCTCACTAACGCTGAATAGAGGGGAAGAATCACTTCCCTCCACCTGTTTTCAACACCCCTTCTAACACAGCCTAGGATCCCTTCAGCTACCTTTCCTGCATAAGCACGTTGCTGTCTCATGTTCAGTCTGGTGTCTATCAGGAACACGAGGCCCTTCCAACTGGTCCATCCCAGTGTACACCTGTGCTTGGTCTTTTTTCTCCCCAGATGCAGGACTTCGCACATGCCCTTGTTGAACTTCATGAGGTTCCTGTCATCCCATGTCTCCAGTTTCTCTAGGTCCCTCTGATTGGCAGCAGTATCCTTTGTGCTGTCATTCCTCTCAGTTCTGTGTCGTCTACACACTTGCTGAAGGTACACTCTGTCCCATCATCAAGATGATTAATGAAGATATTTAACAGGACTGGATCCAGTACTGACCCCTGGGGTACAATGCCAGATACTGGCCTCAAGCTAGAGGTTTTGCCACTAGCCGCCATAATCTAGGCCTGCCCATTCAGAGAGTTTGCTGTTCACCTCACTGTCTGTTTATCGATCCCATGTACCAAAAGCTTCCCTGTGAGTATATTATGGGAGACAGTGGCAAAGGCCTTATTGAAGACTAGTGGTGCCTGTCCCCTCACCCCTGGCCATTGTTCAAAATGCTCATGAGCCTGGGCCCAAGTCATTAGTTTACACCTGCCTCTCTTTTGAAGACCACTAAAAGACCCCTCAGTGACAGTACTGGGCATGTGCATCAGCCGAAGGAGTGATGCAACATGGGAGCAAGGCAATGTAAAGCAATACCGAGAATTGACTATCTCCTGAAAGAGAAGGGGACACGGGTAATAAGAATCACAAAATCACAAAATCACAAAATCATCTAGGTTGGAAAAGACCCATGGGATCATCGTGTCCAACCTTTCTTAAACATATACAGGGATGGCGACTCAACCACCTCCCTGGGCAGCCTATTCCAATATCCCACCACTCTTTCCATGAAGAACTTTTTCCTAGTGTCTAGTCTAAACCTACCTTGTTTCAGCTTGAGGCCATTCCCTCTGGTTCTATCAGTAATTATCCAAGAGAAGAGACCAACACCAACCTTTCTACAGTGTCCTTTCAGGTAGCTGTAGAGAGTGATGAGGTCTCCCCTCAGCCTCCTCTTCCCCAAACTAAACAGACCTAGCTCGTTCAAACGGTCCTCATCTGATCTATTCTCCAGTCCCTTGACCAGCTTCATTGCCCTCCTCTGCACCTGCTCCAGCACCTCGGTATCCTTCTTGTACTGAGGTGCCCAGAACTGGACACAGTACTCAAGGTGAGGCCTCATCAGTGCTGAGTACAGGGGGACAGTCACCTCCCTACTCCTGCTGGTCACACCATTTCTAATACAAGCCAGGATGCCATTGGCCTTCTTTGCCACTTGGGCACACTGCTGGCTCATATTCATTTGCTTGTCAATTAGAACCCCCAGGTCCCTCTCTGCCAGACAGCTCTCCAACCACACTTCCCCAAGCCTGTAGCATTGCATGGGGTTGTTGTGGTCCAAGTGCAGAACCCGGCACTTGACCTTGTTGAAACTCATCCCATTAACACTGGCCCAGAGATCCAGTCCATCTAAGTCTCTCTGGAGAGCCTCCCTATCCTCACACAGATCAACACACACACCTAACTTGGTGTCACCTGTGAATTTACTGATGATAGACTCTGCCCTCATCAAGATCATCAATAAAGATGTTAAAGAGAAACAGTCCCAACACTGAGCCCTGAGGAATACCACTTGCGACCTGCCACCAGCTGGATTTAATACCATTGGCCACTACTCTCAGGGCCCATCCGTCCAGCCAGTGCTTGATCCAGCAGATCGTATTCTCATCCAGGCCATGCGCAGCCAGTTTTTCCATTAGAAATATGTGAGGAACAGTGTCAAATGCTTTCTGGAAGTCCAGGTAGACCACATCCACAGCCTTTCCTTTGTCCAGTAGTTGGGTCAATAAATATCAGATACATGGAATGAGAGACAGAAACTTCTCCCACTGAGAATTCAGCCAAGTGGACACTGCTGGAACATGTGGGTGGTATTCTAATCTATCCCTCTTGTTTCCAACTGTGGTCTTTCTTCTCTTCCCTTCTCTTTTGCTAAGATTTAAGAGGACTGATAAAGTGCCATTGGCTGCCAAGTGACATCTGCCCTCATTTTTGTCTTAATTTCACCCCAGAGGAGTTCGTGGAGTCATCGGTCCTATTGGGAACTAGATCAGACCTTAACACCTTTAAAAGTGAAGGAAGAGAATTTTACACCAACCATAATAAAGGTATTTATGACTAGAGTCACTCAAGCTCCACCTTGAAGATAAAAAATAATACAAAAATGGCTTAAGAAAGGGGTGATGTTAGCGAAGATATCATTGCAAACAAATCAGGGAAGATACCATTGCAGACAACTTCTGACTTCTGAGATCAGTCGACAGGCGGAGCCTCTCTTCCCCTGCCACAAGGACTCCTTTGAGTAAGATCTGGACTTTCCCAAGTGCTTTCTTAGAAAACTTAGAAATATCTATAGAGCTACTTTTTAATTACATGCTTTGTAAACAAGGTATGTTACTTGCAATCTTGAGACTTGCATGTACATTTGCAGACAGTATATTTATCACTGGCAATCTATAAGAACCTGTAATCCTGTTACTTCAAAAAACTGCAGTGTTCACATAGCTGGTCATAAATGTCTCTCATTGGCTGCCGTGTGTGAGTGTGACTAGACAGAAGGTGCAGAGTGCTACTGAGTGCATCCATGTTATCAGACTTACAGTGTTAAATTGCATCCTTCACGTAGCTGGTCACAAGCACAACAAGACAGAATGCTCAGTGCATTATTAACTGCATCTGTGATACTGGACTTACAGCCCTAACTGAATCAACTGCATCCTTCATGTAGCTGGCCACAGGTGTAACCAGAGAAGGTGCAATGCACTACTGCGCCTGTGTTACGAGACTCATAGTGACAAACTGGACATCATTCAGAATCTAAGTGTAGCTGCTCCCAGCACCTCTGGTATCAGGACAAGCTGAAATGCAAGGGGGGTTATTTTCTGTCAAATTACTTTACTTCTTAATGCAACAAAGTCCTAGATGGAAAAGTTCATGCTTAAAATGCTGGAATAAATTTCAGGAAAATAGTTTTCAATGTGGTTATTAGGTGTAGCAAAACGTGTGACAGGTTGCTCAGTCTGAGATATCCAGTCTAGCTAGACAATGTGAATTTCTGAACCCTCCTAAATCAAACAAGATTTTGGAATTTTGAACCCCAGGATCAACCTCTCTTCATTACCCAGCACTCTCTGCCACATTTATCCTCCATTTTTCTCAAGCAGGTTTTTGTCCAAAATGACAATACACGTCAAGTACTTAAAATCTATGATCTCAGCAGGTTACTCTGTGTACTACAAGTTGTATAAGTCAGTGATTTTGTGTATCATGTGTCTTAAACAACACTTATTAATAAGCGCATAGGCAGCATCTTTGCTGCAGTAGTCTGAATAGAATAAAAAAAAAATCTGGTTCTGGTTTATATTTTTGTGTTGATTATTATTCTGACTATTTGTGATGTTGTGTCACTGCATTGTCAAAGTTTTTAGAAGTAATAATAATTTGATTTCCAATTATCTGCCTGAAAGGCTACTAAAAATATATATATATATATATTTATAAATTAAAAGCTTCTCTTATTTCTTCATCTCCTTTTGGGGATCTGAAATCTAGCATTTCCAGCAGTGCTCTTCTGGTTGCCATAAAAACCTTGTTTGATTTATGATGAATGTTAATTGCCTTCATATAGCTTCCAGCCTGTCCAAGTAAGTGCTCTAGGACAATAAATGCCACTCTCATTCAAGCACACTGTGTTCAGAATATTATCTATTAAAGCCACTGTGGATTAAATGAAGCAGATAATATGGGATGAAATGTTTATTCTCTTCTATTGGTTCACAAGACAAGTATGCATTACTACATCACTAGATGTCTTGCCTGAAGGAAGAGAATTCCTTTGCAATTGTGTGGCTCTAATTCACTGCTTTGTTTCTTTACACAGCATGTACATTACTTTATTTTTCTGGTGGAGCAGGAAGACAAACACTTAGCTGGAGAAGAAATACATTTTCTCAGGGCAAACTATTATTGCAGCCTGAGGTGAAGCAAACTGGGAAAGCATTAAATTCAAATGAAGAATACACTTTTAAAATAAACAACAGTGCCCATAAAACAGAGAAATTACATTATCAGTGTATTTTGTCCAACAATACAGAGGATACACAATCTTTTACTGTATTTCACTAAATACACTCAATATCCTCTTAGAATTGTGAAATCTAATAAAACACTCCTTTGATGTCCTTTTTTTTTTTTTTTTTACATTTTACCTCAAGGGACTTCAAGTAAATCCATCACAGAAAAGTATCAGCAGTGACACCTCCACTGCTGCATTATATGATAAAAGATTACAGGCTGTGATTATTGCAGTTTTCTCAGTGTCGTTACTGACTTCCCCCAACCTCAGGCAAACTCAGATACACCATTTAACCTCAAGATTTCCCATAAGGTTTTCTTAGAATAATTTAGTTACTTCTATTAAAAGGAAGGCACAGAATTTCTGTATCTTCATGTGTATCTGTATACTGTTGTTTCTCAGCTTTGGGTCCCATTCTTCCCACATCTTACTATGCAGTAAATATATTCCCATATAAATCAAACTTTCGTTTTGTGTCTCTGACAAACACATGGTGCTATTGCTAAAATGTGCTAGTTACCTGGTATAGACAGAAGTCTTTTCAAAGGTTTTTTGTGTGAGTGTTTGTGTATTTTTGTAATGTTTGAATAAAAAGATACAATTGATTCTTGATTTTGGTTTTATGTCTTCTAATCAGGTTATATCAAAATCTTATTTACCTATGCTCAGCTTTAATAAAGCTCTGTCAAACATGCTAGAAGACAACCTCATACTTGGTGGTTGAAAGGCTCCTGAGAGATAAAACAGAAGGCAAAATGATTTCTTCTATTTTTCCTATCATCTTAAGAGATAATTCATGAAATCAAAATGTGTAAAATCTGGTTTTATGAACTCCCCTTTAGTAAGACTTTCAGTAAGCCTTACTGGCTTATCTTCTTAATAACAGGAGAAACTGGGGCTATAAGACATTTCACAGTACTTCATTCAGAAGCTTTTGAGACCTTAATTTTCTGGGGTCTGTTGTTTGGTTTGGTTTGGTTTGTTTCTTGTTTTGTTTTTTTTGGTTTTTTTTTTGTGGAATATGAGAATAGGATCAACGTATGTTTTTAATTTCTAATGGAAAAAATAAGAAGGAGAAATGTACTCAGACTTAATTTATAACTTCTTCATTACTGCATTGATTTATTCTACTTATTCCTGTGTTATTTTATATATATGTGACATGCATGCAGTATTTGGACATTTGATCTGTCTTGATCCAGTATTTGATCTGGTTTTGTGCTTTTAGCTCAGCACAGGCAGCAATTGTTCCCATGTCCCAGTCACTAGAACACATGCCCTTCTAGTCTCCTACCAGAGAGAATGTCTTTTAATACTGAGTTAACAGAACTGAAGTGAAAAGTACCTAATGTGATGAGAAGAAAAAACAGCTCTTGAGAAAAGTCCCGGTAGTGCCCAGTACTGTTTCTTAGAGCAATTATTTTATTTTGTGTACTTGGGTTTATGAGACTGATTTTAAAGCTTTTAAATGTTAATGGCTAAAAAGAAGTACAACCAGTCTAGAATTGAGGGAGCTCTTGAAAGATTTGTAGATGTGGAAGGAAAACTTTTGGGAACAAAAGGCACCAAATTTGTCACAGGTTTTCTACTGATTTTTTGATAAATGAGTTAGCTTGTCTCTGAGTCTTAACTCATCTTCTGTAATATTTGCCAAATTATCTTTCTCTTAATTTTTATATTCTGTCATGAAAGATCCATGCGTTTGTGAAGTGCTTCATCACTATGGGAAAGAAGTGACAAATTTGTAGTGCAAAATATTAATAAGTAGGAGAAAGAAACAGCAGCAATTTTAAAAGCTCATTGAAGTCTGATAGTATAAAGTATGACTTGTACAAAAGTTTGATCTGGCTAGCAATGAGACTTTTTTTTGTGATGACTTGTCAGAAATGTTTTAATTTAAATCACATATCTTTGGAAATTAACATATTCTGTTCTTTAACAAATATTTTCTGCTTTTCATATTACAAATAAAAAATGATATTTGTATGCTTTTTGACAATGGAATTATCTGATGTTCATTGCAAAACCTTTTTTTCTTAAAAATTATTATTTTACGTCTACTTTGGAAGAACATGGGAGGTTTTGACCAGCTGATTAAGTGCTGGTCAGAACTCTAACTCATGTAATAAACATGTTAGTTCTATCTGTTAGGAGTAAATAATGTTCTAATGTACATTTCATTTTCAAGTGCCTGGAAACTTTGATGAGAGTGTCCAAATACTGTATGCATGTTGCATATACATAAAATGACACAGGAATAAGAATAAATAGAATAAAAATACTTGCAATTGTAGGCTTGATGAACTGAATAGAAGAGTCACTTATGAAATGTTCACAGATGAAATTATTTTTCATGCAGTAAAATCTTTGTAGGGATTACACACAATTGCTCCCATTGTCCTTATTATTTTATTGACAGATATACTTTTTCCTAAGAAGTTCGGTAGACACTGGTATTGAGGATGCAGAAGATGTTTCAATACAGGAGATCTAGGAGACCATGTACTGGTATAAGATTTGGGGCACACCACGTACTTTTGCATACCTGATGAATAAAGTATAGCAAAATCCTAGCTTATCAAATTGATACTTTTTCATCAAACTTCCTCTTCAAGAACAAGCTGAAAACTGAAGATCTGTGGGGACTTTGCAATTGAGGTATGTTGCTTGCTCAATCTTATGATATATATATATATATTTTAAGATTA
>JANHFX010012024.1:11146-26985 GCA_027560015.1 Chloroceryle amazona | reverse complement strand
TAACCAATCATCCGCCTGAGCACACCTCGGGCAGGAACTTCTCTTTCCACGGGGAGTAGGGGGGTGGCCGCCGGGGGTGCTGCTCCGCCCAGGCCGCCTCAGCAGGCTCAGCAGCTGCCCGCAGGCCGCCAGCCCTGGCATGGCCCAGCCGCTCTCTCGGATGCATTAAGACAATGCATCTTTTTGTAAATTAGCCTGTAAATCTTTTAACATTCCGATAGTTGCTCTGTATCCTGACTACTATTTGCATTAATTTTCCTCAGAGCCATGTAAAAGATTAGGTAACCTTGAAATATATGTAATTATCTGCTTGACTATGGATAAGGCTGTTTACAGACCAAGGTTGAAAAATTTGATCTTGCATTATGGGCAATTAGAGTGAAAAAAACCCCTGTGACGGGCTCTGCTCTGCTTTGTAGCACAGTAACATGGGAATACCTTATGTACATTTCTGAGGGACATGGATGCAGTTAGCAAAATACTTCCATCTAAAGCATGGATATTGTGAAGTGAATAATCATTTAAAAATGAGCAAGTTATGTATGGTGACAGTGTATGTTGTAAATATGACTGAGTCATATAAAAGACATACTTCAAAATTCTTAGTTCCTATTGGCAGTTATTGAGACAATGAAGTTTTAAGTTTTGATGCATCAGCATTAGGGAAAATGGAATCTTTATTCCCGAACATCTAACACTGGAGCCTGTAGATTGCTTCCTTCTGATGTCTTGTGCTTGTGTAAATGCATATGATTTACTCTGAAACATCAGAATACTCCTTCTGCTCCAAACAAATTTTCTCAGGACTTAACAGACATTATAAGGTATTAAAGTTTTTCTCATGATCTAGCTCACAATGAAAAGAAAAATGATGTTTCAATCATCTGAATTTAAATACATATTTTGTCAGGCTTCCAGTTTGCCAGACTACCTCTAAAATGATGTTACATTTCCACGGGTGAAGAGCAAATGACATTTAAAACCTGCTAGCTTTATGACATAGGAAAAACGGGTGAAAAAAACCCCTATCACTGGAGTTCAGATTATCAGCTCAGTTACATTTTTCTTTATCCAAACTGTTATGTAGCAAAACCCATACATTTTCATTCAGTAAGTCTTATCTTTTTCTCTCAACAATTCCTAATGGCCCCTAAGGAGCCACAAAGATGATCAAAAGTCTGGGAAGCTGCCACAGGAGGAAAGGCTGAGAGACCTGGGCTTGTTCAGCCTTGAAAAAAGAAGGCTTAGGGGAGACCTTATCACCATGTTCCAGTATTTAAAGCGTGGCTACAAAGAAGATGGAGACACCCTTTTTACAAGGAGTCACATGGAAAAGATGAGGGGTACTGGGTCCAAGTTAATCCAGGGGAGATTCTGGTTGGATGCAAGAGGAAGATTTTTAACAATGAGAACAATAAGCCATTGGAATAATCTCCCCAGGGAAGAGGTGGAGTCCCCAGCCTTGGACACCTTTAAAATTCAGGTGGATGGGATGCTGGTCTATTGTGTCTAGACTGGGCTTTTACCAAGAAATGTTGGGCTAGATTATCTTTGACATCTCTTTCAACCTGTTGATTTGATTACGATTAATAGTAGTTTTCTATTACTCCATTTATAGGAATGTAAGACAGAAAATACTACTTTCTCTCAGTCTACATAATGCTTCCTCAAACTCAATGTAATAAAGAATCTCTTTACGGTAATTACTGAAATTCAATACCTGTATGGATTTTTTACCATTTTTTTTCATGGTCTACATTATACAATCACTTTATAAAGCAACTGATGAATAGTTGGCAGCCAGGCTTTATTTAATTGTCACTGATTTGAGTTTTGATTTCTTATTCAGATTAACTCTTTTCCTGAACTGCTGCTATCACTGAAACTGAAGCTTAAGTAAGAGCAGCAAAATTCAGGTTGTATACATCTTTTCTTTCTAAATACAGTCTTGCTTTTCAAGGATTCTTAATTCACTCTATCCTGGGTATTTCACTTATTACATTTAGCTTACTTAGATACAGCATGGAAAAAAATGGCAATGTGTACCCTCTGAAAGGTTATGAGCTAAGTTTTTCCTCTGTGCCTGCTCTCAAGTAGCAATGACTAATTAGCCCTTTCTGATGTGTATTCTCAAGCTAGGCTTCAGAACCCATAATGCATGAGTATGGTGGTTGCATTTCCCTGAGACTACCTACCACAACAATGACAGAGCAACTGATGGTGACGGTCCAGGGTTATACTAACTTAACTTTTACTAAGTAAATATAGGATACAAGTACAGTTTACTAAAGAATGGACAGATATTTTTTTCTTTCCTTTGAAATAGTCTTATATTTTATTTTAGAACAGGGTAAGGGAGCATTTACATTTTATGTTGCCTTTTTTGAAGACTATGAAAAATCACAAGAAAAGGAACAAATATAGAAAGAGGGGGTCTTTGCATAGGTCCTTATTTTGTTAAAGAGTTAAGAGAGTCCTGCATGTGTGAATAGTGAATAGTAAACCAGCATTTTTTATTTATGCATGGTAAAAAAAAAAAAAATTCTATTTACAGTATTAGGTCTCATAGAAATTTTGTGTTATACATCATAGTTAAATAGCACAGCTTATCTTGGTTCTTTGGTTTGACACTTGCAGGAACACTGTTGAGAAGTCAAGTTCATCTGATATGGATATGTTAACAAAAGCTAAAATATGTTTTCTCTACTTATATGCATTGGTAAATTATCTGTATGCATAGCTACTATGGCATCCACATTCATGAACTGTGAATAAACCTCTTATCTATATGTTCAAAGTTAACTATTTTATCAGGAAAGCCAAGAGATAACTGTTTGACATTGCCTGCTATAAGAAACTCAAGGAAGAGTCTATGCCCACCTTTCACTTGGGGTGAAAACATGCTTTCCTTGGAGACAATAGGACAAATTGTTGCCACACAAAAGTGCTTTGTTGGCTGCTGTCAAAGCCAGTGGCTTGCACACTAGTACTCAATACAATGATGACACGCAATCTGCTTTGAGCAATTTACAAAACCAAGACCAGCATTCAGAGTATTAATTTAAAGAAGTTGCTAACGTTATGCACTCCATTTTCAGTTACAACTAATTTCTTGAACCATCACTTCCCTTAAACTACAGGAATATCTGTGGATGCTAAAATGGCATTATTTTACAAACTATTCTGAACAGGAATTTCTTGGTAACTATAACCAAGCCCATGCCACATCAGAAAAGTAGACAACTTAATCATCTTGACTCAATGCATGGATGTCTTTTCAAGTTGTGCCTGGAATTTGTTAATCATCACGTCTTCAGACTGTCTTTGGAATATTATTACATCAGCATTAATAACTTATTAAAAAAATCCCATAGGGTTATAAACCATATATATCTTCCCTCATAGGAAAATTTCTGTTCAAAAGTGCAACATGTCTTACCAAAAAACCCTGCAACATTATTGCATAGAATATCAATCAATTAATATGTCTATTATATATAATAGTCTACTTTCCAAAATGCACCTCAAAAGCTGTAACGTGACCACATAATCCTGTATCACTGCAGTTGCTCTGAGGTTTAGATTGCACTCAGAATGCTCATTTCAGTCACCTCATGAGGATTGCCCTTTAATAAGGGCAGCCCCTTAATGAAAGAGATCACATTGTTGAAAAAGTCACTTGAACATCATATAAAGAATTACCTCCATATAAAAAGAAAATCATCACCGATTACTCAGATGTTCACATAATGTCTTGCCTCAATGCTGTAATTGAAAGGAGCTGCATCCTGGATGAGAGTTCTTAATTTTAAAAAAGGTCTTTTTGAAACTACTAATCTCAGCCTTTGGAAAGTGTTACTCAAATCCAGCTCATCCACAGTAGCAAATGCTCCATGGTCCAAATTACAGTAAGTGTTGCACTGGCACATGCCTAACCAAAAAAATTTCACCATCACCTCCATGCATCTGCAATAAATTCTTTTAGATCAGAACTCTCAATATTCCTGATTTTATAATTGTATTTTCCGGGTGTGTAATATACTTCACTCTATGCACAAAATATCCTCATAGTTACCTATGCAAGTAAAACTAAAAATATGACTGTTCGCAAGAATGACTTCACAGTAATAATCAATAAAGGATAAAGGAATTACCTTCCAAGGAGCATCCATTTCTCATAAAATGGATCATGATATACTTGACTACCCATATCCTTAAGGGAGGGCAACATAAATATGTCCCAAAGAAAAGATTGAAACATATATGTAGAATATTACTAGTTTCCAGGTTTGGGTTTTTTTTTTTTAAGAATAAAGGAAAGAGGTATGCAGGATATGATACACTTGAAAAACCTATAGACTTTTTTGTTTTGTAGGTTAAGCCTGCATTTTCAGAAGAATCTTACGGATGTGAAAAAACATTTTAAAGTTTATATAGATTAAATAACTATCTATATTAATGGTACAGAAACAGAATTTTATTTGCTGGTGGCTTTATAAATCTCAGCTTTTAATTAGTTAATGTACTAAGCGATTTGTAGATGCAGAACACTTACATTTCTGAAAAATAAGACAGTTAAGGGTGGGACAAAAAAAAAAAAAGGACCCCAAAACACCAAAATCCCAAATGAAAAATAGTGCTCTGAATACACAAAAACCACACAGTATCCTTTCACAACTGACCTTAAAATGAGATTCAGAGCTACCTGTGGAAGCAAGACCTCATATTAACTGAACACAGCTTCTGTAAATAGTTCCTAGCTTGAAATAATTGGATCATGCTATTCTAAGGCCAAAACATTTAACGTTTAACAGAACTTCAACAGTACATAGTGTCCCAGGACTGTACACTTTGCCTGCACAATGTCTCAATCAAAAACCAATTCCATCATATAAACTACTATCTAAATAATCTTAATTTTTTTTTAGCTTGAAAAGATGAACTAGAATCCATCCCAAACTGAGCATACCTGAGATTACCAAATTTTCCTTTAGGAATACTGGAATTTTATAAAACTTAACTGATAGGGCTTCCATATCTGATATTCAGTCTATATCTGTCCAGCTGCCAACAGGCATTTTAGCAACAGTTTGGTTTAAAAAAAAAAACACAAACCAAACTGAGACAAAGTTTTGATTCGGAAGCAGAAAACTCAGAGAGTGTGTAGAAAACACACTGTACCTAATTATCTAGTCCCCTAAATTAAGCAGATTTTTTTATTTTTCTTTTTTACCCCTGGTTTCAACAATAGAACCGACAGCCTGATATGATTACTGCAGGACTACTCTTGAATTATTCAGTGCAAGAAAGATTTTCGTATTTGTGTGAGTCAATAGAAACAAGTCTGCAAAGGCATATGGTAGAGCAGCATATGAAGAGATAGACCTTCAGGTAATTAGGACAGTGAACACATTGTAAGGTTTTTTCAAGATTAGTGCTCCTTTTTAAAAGTATCAGGAATTAAAATGAACATAGGAAAATAATAGATATAGTTTAAAGAAACATTTTAGAGTATTTTTTCCACTTTAGCTTAAACCTGCATTCTGTTTATTAATAGCAACCATTCTACCTGGTCATCAGGCACTGCCATTTTGGAAGCAAGTTAGCCTAAGCAGTGAAGAAAATTGCTTGGATATAAGTTTGTTATGACCACATGGAATAATTAGGCAAGGAATTCCCTCCAGTTAACCGAAATCAGTTCTGAAAAGCTACCACCTGGTACAGTTCCTTACCCTTTAATGAAAGAGACTATGTCAAGAGAGATGAGGTACATGGAGAGAAAATGCACTACAGACTGTAGTGCAAACCTTTTAATTTGACAATGCAGTATAAAAAGATAATGACTGAGCAGAAAAATGAGTGAAAGGATGCAGATGCATCATAGTTGGATGAGATCAACTTTATTTACCCTATATTATGATCTTTTCAAAAGGGAGTGGCTGAGCTGGCAGGCCCCTCTGGAGAACAGCACTCTGTCTCCTTGTAAAACTGAGCGGCCTCCAGAAAAGATAGGTTCAGAAGACATGAGTCAAAGAAGGCTAAGAAAGTAAGAGATAAGAAAGGAGGCTTTGAAGAGCTCAGTACCACCCGGAAGCCAGGCCTGGAGGCAAGAGGCCACCCTGTAAGGTTAAAGGGTCTGAGAGGCAAATGGCTGTAAGCCCATTTTTTTTATTAAAGCACATTGCCTAGTGCTCTCTCTATTTAAAAAGAGATGCACATTGTTATGAGGAAATTGTGTGGGTTTTTTTGTTTGGGGTTGGTTGATTTTTATGTTTTTTTAATCTTTGGTCATCATTTGGAACTCATTTAAAGGAAGAGATCTAACTTGGTCAACCTCAGAGTTCTGTCAGACTCACTGTCCCTTTAAAAGACACTTTTCAGAGCTTAAGAGGGGAACAGTAATACTCAGGTGAGGCATATGGGCACATTATTCAGACATAAGGTCTTTCTACTTTTTTCTGAGTTGTTGGGTTATAAGCTAGCTCCAGTCCAGAATCCACGTCAGAGAAGGTCCATAACCCCCCTCTTAGGCCTTGTCTTTCCCTAGTTTCTTCACTGTAACAGAGCTCTACAGTTTCATGAGAGCTTGAATTGTGGCTTGGACTTTCTACAACACTCCAAGCACTCAAATCATGCTGTTTCTTTTGCTAGTCTGCCTTTCATGAGGCTGACACCCTTTGCCATCACGTTGCAGATCCTTTCCTTCTAAGTTTGCTGTGCTACATCTGGAATCTCTGCTTAATTTCACTAGGAGCATACTGGGTAATTTTGCTAGTGGGGTGATGGATGATAACCAGGAACCCATGGTGAAACCTGCAAGGCACTGCAGGGGCTGGCGATGACCTGGGTCTGGATACCCATCCATCAGGGGCTGCCCTGGGCCCATGAGGGCAGCGTCTGGAAGGCAGAGCATGTCCCACAGCCCCATCCAGGAGCAGCGCAGCTAGGGGGGGTCAGGGCAGCCCAAGCACTGGACAGGCTAAGGCTGGGCTGGGATGTGGGCCCATGGGGGAAGTCCGCTGAGAGGGACCCACAGCCTGGCAGGACGTGGTGTAGAGAGCTGGAGACTGGTTCTGCTCTGGCATTGCTGGGGCCAGGGCTGATGGCCATGGAGGGCTGACATGAAGTCCTGGGCCATAGGCAGGTGGGGGAAGCCCCAAGGGCTGGGCAGGGTTGGGAACTGGTTGAGAATTGCTCAGGCACATAAATACATTATTGAATCAGGACATAAACATGAACATGGTGATTGAAATAGTGAAATACACCATAAAGTGCCTTTCACCATGCTGAACAGTTTAGTGAATGATTTAATTCCTGTTTGCGTTTTTGGTTCCTTCCCTGTTAACTAATTCTGTTTATAGAATAATTAGGCAACAACTTAATTGAAATAGAAACAAAATTTAGAATATTTCTAAATTTGTAAATTATAATTGGGCTGCTTATTAAATTGCATTTGCACAAATTATACCTCTTTATGTGTAAAAGGAAACATAGCTAAAAGATGTAGTATTTTAAAACAGCTGTGAGTGCATATGTCAGAGGCACTATGTTCCAGGTACATGATTATTATTCAGGGGAAAAAGAACACGTTCAAAGGAGTGTTAGTTCAAAAGGATTAAAAATAAGGAGATAATTCAGACATTTGCACCAGAAGGAGTCTGAACAACTTTCCTGTGTCCAATGCTTTGAAGGCAGGCAGACTTTGCCTTGTTCAAACCTTTTTAACAAAGTAAAATTCAAAGTTGAGGGCTTTTGGTTGAGAATGCACTGCAGCATGTCCAGTCATTATTTATCTTGTACCATGTAGAACAAATGCAAATGATACAGGTGCAAAAGAAAAGCAATAGACTGTTAGAAAAGATCCTTCATGTGTTGGACTTGAGACTTAGAACTGCTCCATAAAGCTAGAGATTTAATGTAGTGTATTTCTCAGTCTAGCATAGCAATCTATAGTTAAACCCACAATATTTTCAAAATGTTTCTTGGCTGATTCAAAGGATTCAATATGTATATGGTTCTGATGGCAAATTACCCTCACATTTAAAAACTTGTGCTTTATTTTTATTTCCCTTAATATACTTCACAGACACTGGACACTGCTACATCTTTTCTTAGTAAAATTTATTAGGGAGCTGCTCATAAAACTAATCTTATTTAAAATAGTATGCACTGCATATATATATACAGATGTATATACTGTATATTAGACAGTCCTTAGAGTAAAATAGTGCATATTTCAGCTTTATGTGACATAAAAAGAAAAAACAACCACCAACAACCCCATCCTTATTATAGAACAATAATGACCAAACATCCCTAATTCTTGAATGATTTCCTTCTGAGTTCAAGCTCTAAAAGGAAAATATTAAACCTGACATCAAATACAACAAATCAGAATTATTAGGAATACACAATCTCCCTGTACAAGAGTGAATAAGTGTTAAAGGAATAGAGTAATGGTGAAATGTTATATTCTGTATCTGTGTTGTTAACAAAAATGTCACAAGAACCAGATCTCCTGACTTTTTTTAAATGTCTGTCATCTTTTTTTTTTTTTTCATTAGCACTCTGATACATCAGCACTTCCAAAGGATTGTCATTTATGCAAAAAATAGGCTGACTTTTACATCTAAAACATCCTAAGGTGAAATGAATTACAATTATTTTTACCATCTTGAATTTTGAGTCACAAAATGAGCTTAAAAATACAATCAATCAGAGCTGTCCTCAGTAATCATTAACAAAAATAGTTTTTTAAAGAAAATTCAAATTCCTCACCTCAGTAAAGTAATTATTGAAAACAGTAGCTGAAAAATGAGATTTGCAGTAATTTATATATTACTTGTTATATTCATTATAGGAAGCTTTCAATGTTATAAGTAATGGATGCATTAATTTTTGTCCTCCAGATTTTGAGTAAAAGCATTTCAGTTTAAGGTTAGTGTCATTTAAGATTTTAATCTTTTTACATATTAAAAACTGGATTCCTTCTGTCTTCATCGAAATTTAGTTCTAGAGGTTGTGACATTAAAGCAAATCTAGTTTAATCATACTGGTAGTTTTACATGCAAATTAATGCATGTACTTATACAGAATTACAGCATTAGAGAATCATTAACAAAACCAATGATGGGCATTCCCCCCAGAATATGGGATCCCTAATGAGCTATAATTTGGATTTTAAATGAGAATAAATTACCATGCAAACAGCTCTTTGAACACAGGTTGTTTTTCAAATATATCTTCACTATGCAGAATATAACTGGAAGTGAATTAATCATTTAAGTGCAGAAAATCAAATGTGTTGAAATAATACTTACATCACTATTCCTTTATATTTTAATTTATTTATTAGGACAGTTCTCTTGGAAAGAAATAAGAGGACAATTGTTTTTAAATCTGTCTTTATGTTTACTTGAAGAAGAGGAAAAGTTTATTTGCCTACCAATAAATGAGATATCCCATTTACTTGGAAACTTTAGCATATAATGAAGACTGTTACACTTAAAAATAGGTAACATGGAAACATCAAAGAGCCACACAACAGCCAAATGAGACACTATGTGCTAGAAAAGAAAATGGTAAAAAAAGCAGTGTGAAACTCTTTAAATTTCAGTGTGATGCTACAGGAGATTCAAAGAAGGTGGCTTGTTTTTTATGCTTTGTTCATGTATTCTTTTGCTGTCTTCTGTCATCACATTAAGTGTAATGAGACAATATCTAGTTTAATTTTTGAAGCTCACTGGATAAAGTTCATAAAATAGTTAAACATACATGGAGCACACTGAAAGTGGAAAATCACTGTTCATGCTGTAAGCAAGAGAACCCCAAGCAGAGACCAGATCCTCATTAAGAACCAAGTTAATAATTTCCCATGGCTAAAACTATAGACACCCTCATTTGATCGAGTGTTGGTGGAAATGTAATACTGCAGCAAACAAAGAAATAGCTTTCAGAAACAATAACCAAAAAGTGTAAGATTCAGGAATAATTAGCCATATTGTCTGAGATCTTTCTAATTGTCTTCACAGTGTGAAGATAAAAATTTTTGCAAAAAATTTGAAATATATCAGAAGAAAGATGGAGAACAAGCATCTCTGTGTTCTCAGTTAATGAGTGTTTGGAACTTGGATATAACTTACAGGCACTAGGGCAAAAGCTTTCTGGTCTTAGCTGTCTATGGTTTTAATTAATCCATCTAGAATGGACACTTAAAGACAGACACTGTTTTTGAAGAGTTTCACACCAGATGTCTAGATCCATGGGTGACATTCCGTTTTTGTTTAGTGGGCTTTAGTCACAGTCTGAAGTTGAAACAGGGTATGTGTACATTAGTGTTGTGAATTTACATCAGGAATGTGCTTTTGAAATGAAAGTCCTAATCGTCCTCACTTACTGTGCTTTGATTTATATCACAGAGTAACTGCACACTACACAAACTGGATTCATTCCAGATGAATTCTTAGGGTAATATTTCTTCAATACTATTGCCTGGATTTACTTCATATCTAGAAAACTGACCATATGTGTGACTACACCTCTACAGATTTTTTTTTTTCTGGTTCATGACACAAGTATTCGCTGCCTACCACATAATGATAGATGTTTGTAACATTTTAAATCTTGAGTGTATTTACTTCTTTACTGGCCTACATAAACCCTTTGTCATGTCTTACCCAATCAATAACATCAGAAAACTTATAAAGTATTAGTATATGATTTTTACTAGCATTCTTTCTGCTTGAGTTAGTACTCCTAATTTCCAATAGGGTGAGAAGACAAGGCTGTCAGTTTTGAAATCTGAAAGTGATGGAGTGATTAAGAAATTATTCAGTGAGGTTCATGGAAATATATTGATTATGGAAACAGATTACATTACAAATAATGTCTTCATTGTCCAACATAATTGTTTCTAGCAATAAAGGAGGCAGACTTTTGTACTGTTTATATTGTCTTTTTAAATACAGTATGAAATAGTGTTTATTTTCTTTTAAATTAACTACCCAATATATTTTTAAGCTTTTTTAAGCTCTCACCTATAAATACCAAAGTTATTTGCCTCAGAACTGTGTCAAATCATGATGTCCATAACTATAACTTTATTTTCTAAATCCATTTTCTCAGAGCATCTGAGGGAGTGGTTTCCCTAAGAAAAACAACTTATATGTGAGTTAATAAAATAACGACTGGATATACAGACCCTGACTTATGAAGTCAAGAATAAAAGTGATAGGTCCCTTCTATCCATGTTTACACAGGTTTCTTATGTTAATATCAGTGGCAGAGTCTGCTCCTGATCCTCAAGCATTCCACTTAATAGCAGATCCCAATAAAAGACACGGAATAGTTCTAATATGTTCTTTACAGTGGTATTATACACAAATTAGTAAATAAATTTTCTGTGATAGAGCCTAGAACTGACATGTGTAAACATTCTGCAGCTGCCTTATCCTAAGGGGAACAAGAAGCCTGACTGACATAAACTACAACATCATCACGGGCTGGTAACAGTATTGTCTGTACCCTACAGGGATTGTCAGCCTATGACTGGTTGTCATCATAGTAGCAGTTGTATGATGGTCTGAAAAATGCGGCAGTAGAAGCTCGAATAGCAGTCCTTACATGCAGAAGAGGACCAGAAGATGATGTGTCATTGAATGCACAGAATAAACAAGATATTTATTGAAAAATATATATGAATAAAGTTCATTTACTAGATAAGCTATACATTTTTTATGTCATTACATGAGATACTTTATCTTTGTTAAATTTCTGTATAATTCTGAAATAAATGTTGATTCTGAAATATATATATGACTTCAATATGTAGATATTGTTAGTCTAAACCAAGCATTAACTACAAGCTCTTAATCAAATTGTTGACAATTTCTGAATGTCCTCAACTCCTAAAAACCCTAGAAATCTTTATAGAAACATGCCAATGATTAATTTGTTACTAATCAATTCTTCACCAATTTTGCTGTGCATGAGAGCCATTTATTCCGCTATCATTTCATGTGCTAATAATCTATTCTCTTTGACTTCCAAAGACTGCCTTTTTAGAATGAGTTATACACAAGTTCTTCAAATCAAGGCTTTATCTTCCCTTTAAATGATCTCCAACTACCCTAAAATATAAAATAAGCTTTGACTTTTTAAGGACTGTTCTTCAGTTTGCTAATGCTGAGACTTTAGTCACAGGATAATAACCTTTCACATTCCTTTTTCCTTTTGGGTGTTTTCTAATTGTATCTATCAGAATTTTGATTTGTGGCCATATAACTTTGCACTACTTAAATATGTCATTTCATATCTGTACTCAATAGTGCACTTGACTTTTTTCAATTATCAAGCAAAGAGATGTTTGAAATTTTTTTTTTTCCTAAACTTGAAGAAGTATTATTTTTCATTGATGTAAACTATGCAAAAGTCTTGGAAACTGAAGAAAATATGTATTTTCTTCAAAATAAATTAACAGTTTGGCAGTAATATCACTGTAAAACTTCTGCTCTAAAGTAAGAATATTCCTCTGCAACTGTTCTAACCACATCAGAAGTTTCAGCCAAATTGAAATGGCTTCCATTTTTGTTTATCTCCATTTTTACATTTATATTTTTTCACTTCTCAGTATATCTGCTTTCAATGAAACAGATCTATGGATAAATATTCATTCATGTTTTTTATAATTTTTTTATCTGGTAATTCGTTTTTTTAAACCCATTATCTTCTTCATAAGGGGCTTGTCTCTTCTTTAGAAAGTCCTCTAACTTTTGAGTTCCTTATTTGTCATTATATTTTAACTTTTTTTTTTAATCTTCTTCACACTCCTCCTCATTTACTCTAATTATTTATTGTTTTCAGTATCAAGAAAAGCCTTATCAGATCCTTAAAAGCTCATATTTCACTGCAAATATATAATTAAACATTCTTCCATCTTTTTATTTGCTGCCCAAATGATGAAAATGTAACTAAATATGCAGCTTTACAAAGCTTCCTCTCCTCAGAAGAAAAGCAAGAAACAGGAAATTATGTCAAGGAAGCTGTTCTTCACTAGTGACTAACAAATACATTAAAAGTGTTAAGGAAGTTTCTTGTTCCACAGTTGTTTGAACTGTTAATCATGCCTTCCTTATCTAAGCTATTTATTTGTCCAAAATTGTCCATAATTAATTTGTCCATAATTTGTCCATAATTAATTTGTCCATAATTAAAGAACTATAAAGAATCTCTTCAGATTCATGGTTTGATGACTATTCCTGGCTTATTTAAATGCAGATCAAAATATGCACAGTAATAAAAATACCAAGGGAAAAACAATACCTCTGCCATGAATCTCACAAGAGATGACAACTCAGCTATGGTTATCTTCTTCAAAGATGTACAGGCTTGAAAGATCACAAAACAGCTGCTGTTGCTGCAGGGATGAAAAATAATTTCACCATAATTATGCAAAAATACATTATAGGAAAAAGGAAACATCATTATTGCCTTGAGAAATGCATACTGTAAAGAAGTTGAAAAGAATAAGACAGAAATTCTCCAGAATGTGCAGGTGGACCCAGTGGAAGTCCAATGCACAGGAAAGAACCTGCACAGTGCAGTCAAGTATGTGCATGTGCTTTATGCATCTAAAGATTGCAGTAAGTTATGTCTTCTGTCTCGTGGTTACTATGTATTGGACTAGGCTATACCATAAATGCCCATACAAAAACCCACCCCTGACACACGGTGGAGAGCAGGGTCACTCTATGCCAGCTGCTCCAGTGCAGCACAGGGATTGCAGTCAGTTTAGGCATATGCATACCTTGTGAAGATGGTGCTCACAGGCTCATATTCCACACACTAGTGTGGCTCTAAAGCAGGTATTCATAAGGATAATCATGTCCATCAGTTTGATGAGTAATTGGCTACATCACCCTGCAAGCAATCAAATGAATAGCTTTTTTCTTTGCTTCAAATAGAAATAGATTATGTCCCTCTTAAACACTTTCTAGGAATTTAATTGGTTATGATTTAGATGAATATTTAGCAGGAAGAGTAGAACCAAAATTTTAAGGGTTTTTTGTTTGTTTGTTTGTTTCTTTTGCTTTCTTAAATAGAGAATTGCTGTAGATAAAAGCAAAGATATAGAAACACAGTCAAAATTTTCCATCCATCTCACTTTGATACAAAGACTTTGATGATGGTATCTCATGAACAGTAGATATTAATGTTCAGACAGTAACAGAGTAATTTTTCCATAGCTTCACAGGATTTACTTAACAAAAAATCAGTGAGCTAGTGCAAGTCCAGTGAAGATATCAAAATTACATCAATACAATTTGGCTGTAACTTTCAACTTAAGCCATTTGGTCCTGAAGGAGAAGTCATCTTTACAAATAAATTAAAAAAATAAATAATTTTATAACACATCAGTTATTACTTAGTTTTCATGAGTTTCAAGATGTACATTGGTGTAATATGAAATTATTTTCATAGGTCTTTTAAGTTTTCTCCCAGACATTATTAAGCTAAAAGGAATTAAAAATAACTAAGCAAATAAATCAGTTAACATGAAGAAGAGTCCCAGTTAGTTTAAAATTTGACATAAATAATATCTCAGCTTCTGCATTCTCCAGTTTTTGCTTTCTTCCCGTTATAAAGGTCCTTATGACATTTCAATAGCATCGTCTTTTTCATGGGAAGAGGCCTTTATTCCTGGGGTTTTATTTGGTTGGGTTTTATTTCTCTAATATGTCACATGCATTCTATAAAGATATTTAGAAAACAGTTAGGCAGTGATTACCAAAATCTTTCTAACTACATTTCAGTGTTTGTATTCCTGATGCTTCTCTCGTAATTCAGACGATGATACCATGCTGTCATAGATGACTACTGGTAAAATGCAGAAAAGAACAGATTATGTCATCTCTTTCACTGTACTTCAGTTTTGTTCATCTATGATTATCAGCTCAACACTCATTATCTGTTCTTGCTATCTGATTACATTATATTATTTACTACATCTGCTGTTTAAAATAGGGAAAAAATGGAATCGGGTAACAAAAACTAAATTCTGACCTCAGGAACTCCTCCTTTACCAGCTGATCCAACTATAATAATGTTTTTATGTAACATATTTTTTTCTCTTACTATAAACAAACCTGCAAAAAAATTGAACTGAAGTGTAAACCAGTTTGTTTGATTCCTGTAGTGAACAGGAATCAAGAAAGTCTATGTTATATGAGAACAATTCGTATTCCTTCCAATTAGTAAAGTACATTCAAATACAAGCAAGCTACATTTTTTTTCTGCTTGGCAAAGCAGTGAGATATTTGTCTGTCTTCTGGATTAAATGATATAAAACCTTATTAGCTTCTATCTGTCTGTGTTGTTTTAGTGCTCTCTTTGATTGCTGCAACGTTGTACTTAATTAAAATTTTCATGCTACCAACTAATGAAACAAGCAAAATATTGTCAATTTTTTTCATAAGCATAAAATAACTATTTAAAATGGAGGCTTGCAGTAAACACTGGCCTTTATTTTATTTTACACATGCAAAAAAATGTCAGTCTGCTAGGTTCACCTGGCAACATAAAACCCATTACACCCATAAAATAAAATGACATGAAAAAGTTTAAGTCACCAGACTTTGTGTTCTTGCTCAAAACAATTAACCCAAGCTTTTACTTCAGTTGTTTCATTATTCTCTTGTAACTAAAGCAAACACAATTGAGTGCACTCATTGCCATATATAATTCTTCCTTTCATGCATTTGAGTTCTTGTCATAGTTAGAGGGGCCGGGACCAGTTATCGTTATGTGGTTAGAAGCAAAGCTGTGTATTCTATACTCTCTAT